>JAGFPH010001351.1:275947-287361 GCA_018207615.1 Philaenus spumarius
TCCTTAACCCCCCAAAATCATAGAGGGTCACATATGTCAAAAAATGTCTCCTGTTATGCAACACAAGATGTACAAAAAGTTTTGTTAACTTATTTTCAGTAAAAAAAAATAATGACGGGGGGGGGGGGGGGTAAAAGAACTTTATGAACACTCTGTATACATAGAAAGTGACTCATGATATAGATAAGAGTGTTGAATTTTCTTTGTTGGTTTTGTTAATACAGAAAGTCGGTAGGTACATTGGGTAATTATATTTATTATTATTTGAGGATTTTCCATAACTTTTCTATAATTTTTTTAAATGGAACATTTATAACTTTTGATTACTATTTTTTTTAATATGTCAGACCCAAAAAAAAATATTTTTTTTACAGTTAGCACTTTCTAAGATAATTAACAATTTTGAAAATGTTTAAAGTTTCCACAATTTCTTATAAAACTTTAGGAAATTTTAAACCATATTACATTTTTTAGTCAAAGCTAAAGACTTTACTCTATTTTGAATTAAACAAATGGTCAATTTTCATATTGATTATTTATAATTTGGTATAATTTTAGATTGTATACACGCTTATAGTGGAATAAAAATGTATAATGTGAGAAAATATAATAAATATATAATGTTCTGCAGATTTACTGATAACTGAAAATATACTTAAATCACTTACTTATAATTTTTAGGAGTTAAGAATAATTTGTTATTTAAATAATTAACTATACAATTTCAAAATATGATATAATATTTTTTGACAATATATTGACTTGTGTAATTTGTTGGCTTTTATTCACTTTCAAACAAAAATCATCCTGAAGTATAGTTTTTATTTTTAATCAACACTTTTTTAAATTAAATCAACTGGGTAAACGAAAACCAGTCCAAAACCTTATAATAAACTTATAACAAACATTTTTAATATTAAAGAATTTAATTTTTTTAATGAAAGAGAAAATTTGCAAAAGCAATGTATACTTTGAATAATGTATTTAAATAATTTTACATATTTGCTGAAATGTACTTCTGCGATGCTAATTACCCGCCTAGGGGTATTTGTTCAATGGCGGTGTAGGCTTAGTATATGTAAATAGATTTTGTAAATTGCGACAGTAATAAAATAACTGCCTCGTCGAAACATTATTGTTTATTAACATAACACGGTCTATTATTTCAGCCAATCGCAGTGGTCTTCCGTAAAAAAATTACTGATAGGGTAAAGGTTTTATTTGTTTCTGTTGGTGAACATTGATGAGATGAAAACCTAATTACAGAAAAATAAAACCGGCAACATTATTTACTCTTAACACATTTCCACAGAATGTTTAAGTAAAACAAAATAAAGTATCAACAGTTGTGTTTCCTAGGCTAATTTGTGCAAGTTTCATAGTATTGTCTCTTAACAATAGAGAAATACAATTAGAGAAGATCGAACTGTAAAATAAATAGGTCAAGTAATGTAGGTGCTGCTAGAAGGTTTTCCAACATATTCCTCATTAAAAAAAGGATTTACTCAGTTTTGGATGATAACATATATTCTGAATATTCGTTGCGGAGTGTAAAGTTTTGAATTTTGAAGTAGTTAGAAAGGTTTCTATAAAATATGCTTAGTGAAATTACTATAAGCTTGTATTTTTAGACTTTTAAAGGGGATTTTAGGTTCAGTTATATAAATAACTAGCTGAATACCCGTGCTTCACTACAGGATTTTTATTTTTTGTATTTATACACCACTAGCTTACATAATTTTAATATTTTTCTCTTATTTTCTTTTCTCTTTTATTTGACGAAAGTGGTTCATTGCATGTATTTTCAATTAGGTTTTACTACGGCTCAATCTATGTGTCCTATTTAGTTAGGCTTACTTACATGATTAGCTATCAAAAGATATGATTTTTGCCAGTTTGAGGTTCATTTCACGTCTATGAGTACCAAGATGTAAAACTGGTTTCTTTTTATATGTATCTTGTAAGAAATAAATGTACAAAGTATCAGTTCTACAGCTTTAAGGAAAGTATAAAAATGTATATTTATTGTTTTTAGGGGTTGTTATTAAATTTTCACCCCTAGCAGCATGTAAAGAGATGTAAAACAGGTTTAATATATATATATAGGCCTATGTGTATTGTAAGAAATAGGTTTAATGAAATAATAAAAATAAATTTGTATTGGTTTTAAGAGTTTTTATCACATTTTCACCCCTTGGCGGCACGAACCATCATGTAAAACTGGTTTATTTTTTATATGACTCTTGTAAGAAATAAATGTACAAAATTTCAGCTCTCTAGCATTAAGAAAAGTATAACACTTATTATTTATTGTTTTTAAGGGTTCTATCACATTTTCACCCCTTAGCAGCACATAAAATGTAAAACTGGTTTCTATTTATATGTATCTTGTAAAAAATAAATGTACAAAATTTCTTATATTTCTTGATTTTAGTTGATATTTCTTGCACCAACTGTACTAACCAAAATAGGAACTAGTTCGATTTTCAAAAGTGTTTTTTCAGGTTGATTTTGAATAAAGTATCTATTTTAATTGTCAATTGCAGAAAATTTTTAAGTAGTCATTCGATTCAAAGAAACCTAGACCCCAAACTAGTAATAAACTCAAAAGTTTGTATTTATATATTATTTTTATCTTTCTTTTTTTGTCACAATGAACGTAGTAGGTTTACACAAATTACTTGCAGACTGACACACATAATATTATATAGAGATTCTCGGTTAAGGTTTTTATTGTAAAAAATCGAACCATGAGGTGGAAAAGGTGAAGGTTTTTTAAAACTGAAAAATCGCTATAACCCTTTTAACATAAAAGTTTTTACTTATTGCAAATATAATTAAAAATAATAATAATAATATGGAGTTATATAATATAAAATCTTAAAATTTATATTACCGCACAAGTGTAGTACCGAATTTTTTTTAAAGTTTCTTCTCGAAAACACCAATGTTTAGCCAAAGTGGTGGAAAAATTGGTTAAATAAAAAAAGAAAACAGTCGTAAGACTGCCGATAGAAGTAAAAACTTCTCATGAATATAAATCGGTGGTTATATTGGATTAATCCAAAATTGGATAATGCTAAAGGTATCACCAAGTACACAATTTAACAAGATTTACAAAATTATTAAGAACAAAATGTCCATTTCAGAGATATTACCAAATAAACAATTTTAACATACCTTACAAAATAAGGAAGTACATCGTTAGAGTGACGTGTTTAAATCCATACAGCTATCGATTTTAAGAATTTTAATTTACCACTGCCCATTTTATTTAGTCGATTTCTTCTTCTTTTACAATCAGCTGTTACATTAAACTTTTTGTACGTGTGTAAACCAATGCAGGACAAGAAATCATCGATGAAATCAAAAACGCAAAACTTTAACTGCATATCTTGAGTTCGTATATGTTACCACATCCAAAATGTGCTTAGTGCGCCTAAAGACGTTTTTGCTGTCAAAAAGTCGGCAAATCGTCAAATCCGATTGAACTTGTAAACCTTCTAAATAGTATCTACAACTTGTGCCTAAACATTTTTGATACGAACGTTGCAGCAGCCAAAATGAAATCACAGAACAAACAATTGATTACTTACTCAGTTGACACAATATCGGTCCGAAAATGTTGCACATGTTCTAAATATTAAAAAAATCTTTTGTCTGAAAAATGTCTCTGTATAATTTCAATTCTTAGCGCACGGGTCAAATAGAATTGTTTTATACAAACCTGATATTAACTTCTTTCAAGTATCTATATATCTCACTAGAAACATATGTTTGTATGAATTAGTTCTTATCTTAAAGACCTACTGCAAAAGCAACGTCAGTTATTGTTCGTGTAAATTTTATTATGCTAAGATTCCCTAAACTAGAATAACATTTTTAAATATAAAATGCTTTAATTTATTTGACTTATCGTTATGTATATTTTTACCACTAAGTCACTATATTGTGTTTCATCCATTCTGGTTTTTACTTGCTTCTAAACGATATTATTATTGGTGTTAAGTGAATATTACCAAGATTTAAATAAGAACTGAATCCATGATCTTACTTTATATATCCAACTTCGTTTTGAATTCTAACTTCCCTAAGAGTCTATTCAGGAGAGAGCAGTGAACATACTGAACAATCCATTTAATATTTCCGCCTTTACTCGTATACTTTCACAAATAAAACTGCATCCCCTTGGGAGGGCGCGACCTTCTTCATGTCCGGGTTGTATTCAATGCCAGATCCTCTTATTTCTCTCAGTTTGGTACTATTGCAAGTTTACCCAAAAATAACTGTTCCTTGTTTGTATCAGTAGTATTTATTAATAATTTGGCTTTCCTTTCTGGGAAAATATTGCGTTTGTGTAAAAGAAGCGGAGATTGTTCTTTTTAATTATGGACTGTAATCCTAGTACTATCTTTCCTTTCCTTATGATTTTTCGCTACCTGGACTTCGTTATGGTGATCTAAACATTGGGTCAAAAGTACTCATTGACATCGTTCGAAAGTTACGAAATATTCAAGATAGTAGGTATAAAAAATTTTGTTTTTATAGTCAAATTGGGCTTTCTGTTTTACGGAGGTCAATGGAGGTTATTATGCAAAAAATAGAGTTCAAAATGTTCTAAAAAAAGGGTTACTGTTTTTTTTTATTTCTAATAACCATTCGTTTTCAACATATATCGCAGAGGCAGTGGGTCCTTTGCACTGAAGAACGACGCATTAATATACGAACCATTAGTCGATTTAGGAATACAGTACTCCCAACTTAATAGAAAATAATTCAATTACTTTTATAACAACAAACTATACATTATGGATAAAGTAAAAAATATTCCGCTATTAACAAAATTGCAAATGATATTATGATACCCTCAATAGCTTATTGCTAACCTTCTTAAGTTAATTCTGTCCACTTATAAGTCTGTGCATTTACTCAAGTCGTATCGCACAACCTTTATCTACACTTTCTCAACTTAAAAAAAGCAGAATTATGTCTGGTTGGTAAACATAATTATTTGCATTAAAGTATTATTTAAAATTTATTTTAACTCATAATAATCAAAATAATTATATAAATAATTTAGTAATTAAGTTTATTGAACATCGTTTTTTTTAAATCACACGAAAAACATAAATATAAATTAAACGTATTTTAAACATGCTGAAATTACAACATATTTTGATTTTCTGACAGGGTGTTGAGGAAGGATCAGGGAATGTAGACGTTTCCAGCACAACATCGAGGGATTTGGATACTTCCAAATATACGGAAGTAAGTTTTGAAATTTGTTGCCAAAATAACAAATTAACAAAGCTTTAAGGGTAATTGTTAATATAGCATCTAACTTAGGTTCTGGCACTAACCGAATTAATAATATGTTCAATATAAAGTAATTAAATACATGTGTATGAAATAAATTTTATTGTGTGTTAAATTAACAATATATAAACCTTCCAAAAATTTATTTCGAGATGCGTATTAAGTATTAAATGTTAAGGTTTTCATTTGGTGTATATGTTCAAATCAAACAGTATACAGAGGAGGTCTTTAAACGTGTAAGGTTCACCTTACTAACTTTATGATTACATTAACTAGTGTTGGATTTATTTTCTTCAATCACTAATAAGGATTTTCAATATTTTTATTAACTCGGTTTGACTTATATTTTGTGTTTACTACTGTAAGTTTTTGTTTTTAGTTTAGACGACTTTTTCTTGTAAAATGTTGATACCTCTTGTGAGGTTATTTGAGTTTAAGGTTAGTTTTGAAATATCTTTAATTCTATGAAAGTTCAGAATTTCGGGGGCTTCCACCAGATTCGACTTACGAATCAAAATTTAATCAAATCAAAATTTTGTGGGATGACTCCAAAAGAAACTAGGTTGAAATAAATACAGAGACGACTATTCAATAGGTAGATTAAATATATTATGATAATTACTTCGAAAATGATTTTATAAAATTTATAATCTTCTAAATAAAATATAATTGCATTCCAAAGTCGCTTCCAAAAATCAATACATAATCACATTTTAACTTTTACTGAAGAAAGACGAGCAAGGGGTGTTGTATTCACCTCTCCTTACATTTAATTAATGAAATCAGTTACTATAATGGAACTTATTTTTGGTCACCAGTACAGTCTAAATCTGAAATGAAAATCATGACATCCTTTTAATTCTTTAAAATTATTATTAATTCTTATATCAACTAATCATTAACCTTATCACTATTATAAATAATTGACAGTAGTGTCTTGATCTTAACAGAATGAAATTACAGCTTTGTAAGCTTTGAAATATATTAAGCTAGGTTACATACTTTAGTTACCGTCAACAATTCTGTGTCCATTAATTAATGTCCACAAATAACAAAAAGCACACCTAACACTAAATAAAACAACACATGCCCAACATTAATTAAAAAAAAAATATAATAAAAAAAAAACAATTTAGTTCCGTACGATCGGCTGGCCAGCATGCTCGAAGTGTGTCGTGTGTTTTTGTTTTTTTATTTATTAATGATGGACATGTGTTATTTTATTTAGTGTTAGGTGTTTCTTGTGACTTGACAATGGAAGCATAGTGTAATCTTCCGAAACCGGTCGTCGCTAATAATTAAAGGAACTGTTGACGGTACCTAAGGTATGTAACCTAGCTTAATACCATTTACAGTTCAGGAGGCAAACAATCATGTATACATATGAAATATATATAAATATAAATTTGAATCGGAACTGATTTCAATTGCTTTCGAGCTGTTTATCAAAACCTTTCTTTCAGCTAATTCTAATAAAACAGTTCCAACACACGTATTTATGTTCTAATGATTTTTGTATATTTATTTTATTTCTCAAATAGTGCCCTGGGTATGATTTCGTTTCATATTTAATTTTAACTCTCGAGATCTGTCTTACAACAAATGAAATTGTACATCTACTTACATAATTTGGGTTTTCCTCACTAACACACTCTTCACTTTCAATGGATTGATTTATTTTCAATTTTAACACTGCACTTTTTATCCTGGGTTTCTGTGGTTCCTGGAAAATTTTGAAGATTATCCATCCATTGCACCATTCAAGGCTTACTTTAATGATTACGTTTTAGTTGGATGAATTCATTTTCTGTTACTGATAATGAAATTATATTATGAAATGATTAGACTAAAATTAAATTGATATACCAGGAAAGGGTTTTGTCTATGTGTTGATTGCTTGAAGTTTAGTTGATCACATGTGTGCTATCATAAGAAGCTCCCTCCATACTTTTTCACGTGTTTTTGTATTCCACTCTGGACTATTTGCTTTTGACTCTTCTGGCTGGATTATTTCTGGACAATTGGCATTATGATGCATTATTTTTGCTTGCATGCTTCAATTATTCTCATGGAATAACGCTTGTTGAGTTTGAAAGAAATTTAATACAATACACGTTTGAATCACCACATCCGTTGATATATTCTGGTTAATTGATATTTTACAGCAACTGCATGTTTGTAGCTTTGTAGTTTTGATTTAAAATATGCCGTTATTAATGAAGAAGGCATAACTTTGCTTAGAGCTTTCTTGTGTTTCGTCATAAGTTATCATATTTAGTTTTATGATCTGTAATATTTTGTTTTTGTATTAGTATAAACTGGAGTAACTTAAATTGTATTTATTTTAAGCTTTTATATATATTTTTCCTTTTTAATTTAATAATATTATATGTTAAAATGAACGATAAAAATAAGTTTTAATTTAAATAATTCATATAACAGTAATTGATATAGGTCTATAAATAGAAAATACTGCTTGTAATCTTACAGATAACGTCTTATGTTTTGTAAATTAATTTTTAGCATGGTCTCATATCTTGGTGTAGCCTCGTTTCATTATCAATTTTTATCTTTAAAGTTTTGTATTTTGTCTTAAGTATCGTCTGGTGGGAGGTTCTATTTAAATTTCAGGTGCTAATTTATTTCTAATCTCTAACCGTGTAAGTGTGTTAACTATAATGACTAAATCTTTTTCGTTGTGTAATCAAATTACATAAAACTGTGCCAATGTTTTATAAGTATTGATTATACAAACATAAACCTGTGTTAATAATAATAATAATAATAATAATAATAATAATAATAAAAGTGTGTTTATTATTACAAAAATTTTTCTTGTTTACAAAAAATACTATTAAATACTTATTTACATAATGAGAAAAACAAAATAACAATATCCAAATTTTTAATAATACATATAAAGAAAAAAAACTAATAACTACAGTAACCAAAATTATATCACACTTTATGGCATGACCATTTAAAGGTCGTCCGCCAGGTAGCCAACTTTAATAGATTAAATTATACTAAATTACAAAGTTCAAAGATCCAAAACTATATGAACAACAAAATATACACATTGACCAAATAAAAACAATAATACAAAATCTCAATTACCTCTCAATTATAGACCGGACAGGGAGGACAATAAAAGGAAGTGTTCTATGTGTAATTCTAATGAGGAGGAAAATATTGTACATTTTTTGGGCAGATGTCTGATTTTAGGAGAAATTAGGAAAAGTTGTTTTGGAAATAGGGTTCTGGATGTGGAAAGAATAATAAATAAAAAATAAAATAAATAAACCTGTATTACAAACAGTTTAAATTATTAAAACAGAATGACAAGTGGACATTACTACAATAATAATTTCAAAAAGTTTTAAATACCTAAATTAATTTTAATATGTAAGTACCTAAAACCAAAAAAAAATCTATAACTTACTGTAAATCTGACAGTTTACTTTTAATTTGGTTTACCTGACATTTATGTGATATATTTTGGGAGTAAAATTTTGGTATTCAAATTTACAAAATTTATCCTCCGTTTTTAATATGGAAAACAAATTAAAAAAGTCTTATGGAAATTCAGAAATTTTATAACGATGTCAGGTAGAATATGTAATTTTAAGACTTTTTATTGTTTGTAATTGTAACCATTAAGACGTTAGAGGCACTCTTTTATTTTATTTTGACTTTCTGTGAAAAAATGAGTTAAATGTAAAGGCAATTATTATTGAAATAATCGAAACGGATAATATTAATAAGAACTGGATAAGAAGACGTTGAAAAGGAAGGAATACTACTAAATAAACACGCAAGACCACCAATACTGGCTGTAGACGAAACGGACCTGAAGTGCTAGGCCTATTTAGATTGTGGATAAGCTATGGATAAGTACACCACACTTATCATAACGAAGCAAATTCATGGGAAACGAAATAAATCAAATATTCCACAGAAACTGTTTTTTGTTTGTATCCGTAAACCATGTTGATAATCCGATCGGTAATTCTTCAAGATACAAAATAAACTTATACAGTTGGGCAAAAACCCCAAACATACAATGTCATGTCGTCTGAAAATATTAAAAATGTTACCGTTTGCTTATTATGTCCTCTCTCTAGTACACAGCTCCTGTATCTTGATTAAACTTAGTAAACCTTTGTTTACTTAGGATTCAGGCCTACCTCACTTACAGTGTCTTATCTTCTAATTTTTTTTATGAAAGTAGCATAGTCATCAATGGATAGCTTTCGATTGACACACTATCCAACACTCATGTTAGCCTTATATTTTCTAAAGTTCATTTATTTTGTGAAAACAAAATATGTATATCTTAGTTAAGTACTAAGTTTTAAGGAATGAAATTGCACTTCCTTATTTCATTATTGCTTTGCCAAAACTCAAGTAGGTATGTGACCATTTTTTTACAGTTGTTTACATTTGATTCCTATTGGTGCTCCTATAAGTGTTCCAAATATATTTTTTAAATTTATTTAATCCGTATGTTTTTACGAAAATCATTTAAATTCCCTATTATATAAAAAAATTAAATCTGGTTCTAAACACTAATTCAGTTATGAGATACATTTTGGATTTTCTTGCTAATGTTGACATAAAGTGTAATTAAACAAATAAAAGAGCACTGTGGTGACAAAATCACACTGATTTGAATAAAAACCCCGAACCACAAAACAAGGAACAAAAACAATAACTAAACAACTAAATTGTAAGTTATGTTAATACGTTACTCTTATGTACATTTCGGCATGGTCATCATCCTCAGAGGGTTTTAACTTGAAAGTTTTGTATTTTGTCTTAAGTTTCGCCTTGTGGGAGGATCTATTTAAATTTCAGGTGCTAATTTATTTCTAATCTCTAACTGTGTAATGTGTAAATGTGTTTATTCAAATCAATAAAGTGTAATGTTAAAAAATAATAGCTTATGATTATCAGGCTAAACATAAATTATGTTAAATCAAATGAATATAATATTGATACCGACTAAAAACTAGTAGCTATAAAAACTGAAACGTGATTTTAAAAAGAAATACATAATATGATATAAATAGTAAATGTTCGTTTTTAAAGTTTATTTTCCGATTGGCAAGTTTAAAATGTACAGTTGAACGTTTTTCCAGTACTACATTCTTTTTATTAAATACAAAATATTGAATAGAAACTTTGTTCGTTTTAGATATTTATTTTCGTATTGTTTTTTAGTTTATACATTACTATATTAAGAAAAGAAAATAACTTCAAAATTAGTTTTCTAAATTCCGTTGCTAATTATCTCTACCAATATTAATTTATTTTATTGTAATACTACTAATTACCAAATATTTTAGCTGGACTTACATTCCACGAGTAATATTTTCTCTCAACAAATTGTTATAATAAGTCAGTTATGTACTTAATCCTAATTAGTCATTTAGTTTCGTCCAATGCAGTGTAATTTATTTAATTAGCCACTCGTCTGAATATGAAAACTTCTATTTTCATAATGAGGAAATATTTAACCTTTAAATTCTTGACGCATGAAAATTTCTGAAAATATTTTCTGCTTATTTTTCTCAGTGATGGTCTGTTATAAAATATATCAGGAGTTTACATAAAATCATCTTCTTGTTTAATACAGTGGTATTTGGGTCACCTGCTGATTCTAATTGGAGTTAACCTTGCACACAGGAAATGATTCACGAAGGAGTTTCCTTCCGTTGAGTAGTTTTTGTAATTGTATACAATACAAAAAAATTGATGCCGTGAACAAAAAGACATTACCTAACAGTTGCATTTAAATGTAATAAAATATGGAGTTGCTAATGTATAAAGAAAGTAAATTGTTTCTTCGATAAACGACGTGGTTTGTGTTCATTAATGTTCACACTACTTTGTATTGTGTTTTGTATGTGACGAGAAGTCATATTTCAGAGAATATTGTATATAGCTGGATTCAATCAATTAATTAATGATTTAACTTACAATTAGGTTAAAGTCAATAAAAATTTTGTGATTTAATAATTATTGAAGTAATAGTTAAAGTGGCTGTTTTTTGTTTTTGTTTCTTTAACTAATTCAACAAATTGTCAAAGTTCCGT
>JAGFPH010001351.1:287461-298194 GCA_018207615.1 Philaenus spumarius
AAATGTATGCTACTTCGTTATTTTGCGTATGTAGGCGTATCTAAAGCGGCATTAATTGCTTCTCAACGAGTATTTATCTACGCAAATTAAAGCTAATTAGAAATTAAAATCATTTGCATTTGCCAAAATTATTTAATTTAGGCCTATATTATATACAAAAATTCTATAGTTATTAATGGTAACAATACCATTCTTTCAGTTTTTAAATTTTTTTTATTAATAATCATTATATTATTATAATGACAACTAATAGATTTCACTAAAAAGTTAAATTCCTTGTCTGTGAAATTGTAAATATAAATCTTAAGTAAACTCAACTACGTTTTCTGTTAAATAACTAATGGTGCTAATCCTCTAGCTGATTTATTATCAATATCCCAGTATTATATTATTAATAACAACACACACCCTAACCAAGAAGTTGTAAACATAACCATGACATAGCTGTGTTTAAGTTTGTTTAATTATTAAAGCTGATGGACGTTATCAGCTGTTCTATTTTGAATCGGGGTTTATTGTTGACAATTGTTTCTTTGCATGCTTTATAATGGAACATTTGATTTCATATGACAGCTATTTCAGACTTACGTGTTATTAAATGGAAAATATTTAAATCAATATTTAATTTAAAACTGATTTTCACAACAAAAATATATCAGGAACACGTCTTTATTGTTAATCTCTTATGAAGAAAATACAAAAATATATTACGGTTAGAATTATTGAAAACACCACTAATGAAGTAGTTAACTTGAAAATCGTATATCCTAAGTCGTGTATCAACTATTAAAATACAAGTTACTAGAACATTAATATACAAACTTAAAATTCAAATAAAAATTTTTTTAAGTAAAGATCACTTTAAAACTAAATTAAAAATAAACATGATATTATTTATTCAATCTTTAAAAATCTAATTTAAACATCATTTAACCTCGTACATACATACATTAAAATTTAATTGAATATTTACTTTATTTAGATTGATAAAATTCACACATTTAAACCTAAAAGATAACTTACGAGAAACTGTACAACTAACAAATATTCTTGTGTTTGTGGAGTACTCTAGACAACTAACAAAAGAACTTTTTTCATCAAAATTTTGATTGAGTAAGTAACCTTAAACTCAATAGCATAGTTACTTATTAACAGTAATAAAAATGTTTTAAACAATGTTAACAATACATTATCAATTTTGTTTTAATACAAATCTTTTCCTCATATTAAAATTACAAAAACAACAATATACATTCTAAAAATCTTCAAAATAATGATATCTAATATATTAATACCTGAAGCAAAAACTGTGCCCCTTTTTACGAAAATTTCGTGGATGGAGAAGGGTGAAATTTAACACTGTTAAAGTTTAAATGAAGAAGTGCAGAAAGCTAATATTTGTGTATAATAATGCATTAGAAATACAAGCAATTAAAATTAAACACACAAAATAATTTTAGGTTAGGCCTAGACTGATGAACTAACACATGATTCTTGAATGTATTTACATTCATTACCATAGCAACCAATTGAAAAATTACAGATAAACAGTTGATTCAGATGTCCAGCTTAATAGTACAATAATTGTAATTTTTGCGTAGACTGAACTAACAGCTGTTTTTTTGAATATTATTATCATAGCAACAAATATACAACCAATCTATTTTTTTATTTAATTTAGAAAATATCATTAAACACATAAAACCAATGAATGCCTGCATTAAGAAGTTTCCCTAGCTGTTTGTTTATATACACATTATTTGACAAATACATTGTAAACATAAAATTGCGTAGCAGTAATCTGAATTGATTTACAAAACCATATAGGTACAAACATTATATGTGTTATTGCTAGTTCAATGATCGTTTTGTATATAATATACCTCAACAATTAATAGGAGATAAGAATAATATTATTAATGAGGTGTATGGAAATATTTCCGATAACATACTCTCAGATAATTTGTTGAACTCCGTTATTTTAGCACTTAAAAATGATGATTGTACTTTGATTAATTCTGATGTACATAAACAAATTCCTGGTGATTAGACAACATATTTATCATAGCTACGATAAAATAATTTGTAGTTAGTATTAAAAGTTAATTGCATCGTTTTGCTGATCAGAAACTTAAATACAAAGGAAGCACTAGTCAATGGAACAAGAATGAGCATCACATTTATGCATCGTAATGTAATTGATTTCTAATATTTAACTGGAACCGCACGCAATAATAGAATTTTAGTTCCTCGTATAAACTTGACATACTCCGGAACTATTTTACCATTTAACTTTCAAAGAACTCAATTTACAATAATACCTGCATTTGCGATTAAAATAAATAAGTTCCAAGGACAAAATTTAAAACAAAATTGTTTTGTTGAATCGGCCAGTTTTTACACAAGGGCGATTGTACGTCGAGTTCGATCTTTTGGTCATGGAAATTTAGCAATCGACGAAAGATTTTTTACAAAAAACATCGTTTACATAGAAATTTTGAATCATTAATTCAATTATCAAAATATGTGTGTCAAGTTCATAGGACATTTTTTTAATCGCCTGGTTTTATTTCAATAAAAAATATATATAAAAGAAATGTATTCTTTTTTTCAGTCTTCATTTTTGGAATTTTTTTTAAATGTTACATAATTTGTTTGAAAAGGATAGGCAAACTAACTGTGTAGCCTTGGCTAAATCTGTGGTAATAGAGGTATAGTTTTTGACAATATAACCTTAATAACGTTCAAACTAAAAATCTTAATGAATTATGGTTGAATGTCGACCACTGTCCAGTGATCACTAGTTTCTTTTTAACTATCCATAACGACAGTGGTTTTTAATAGTCCACTGGGTTTGTATTTTCTTTTCAATGTAAAAGTATAATTATTAAGTGGTATTTAATGTGCAACATGTAATGAGAAATCCACAAGGCTAAAAGCCGCCGCAAATTTACATACAAATGACCGGTAGAAGAGTATAAAGTTTCGTAAATTGTCTGTAATTATAAACTTAGGCGGTAAATTTAGAGGCGTATAACCACCCTTGTGTAACCAATAAAAATAAATGCATAATTAATTGTATGACGTGAAGCAAACCTAAATGTTGCAGTGTTACACATGGCAGACCAGCTGGTTTGAATTTGATTAATGTTTATTACAACTTTTGTTTTAACGAAAAATTATTTATTTTTATATTTAATAATAATATAATGGTTCAAATACGAGGTTGTTAGATACTGTGTGAAAGCTTTAAAACAATATTAAACTCTACACTTAATAGGTTCAAATAAATATTAAATGTAACCGTGACACAACTTTAAGTAAATAAATAACTAATGAGCTTGACTTGTGAGAAAGTAACTTAGATAAAATAAAACCGGAACACAAAATCTCACAATAAATACGTTACTGTAGCCCGTGCATCACTGAGGATGGCGACATTGTCGTTGAAAAGCGTTTGAGGTTAGTAAACGTATTTATTGTGAGATTTTGTGTTCAGGTTTTATTTTATCTAAACAACTTTAAGTATTCTAGTAAAGTTAAATCTCGATTCAAGACTGCGCTTAAATTAAATGTTCCGAAATAAATCATTTATTTGAATTAATTAAGTTGGATTCTACATGATCACCATGAAAAGTGTTGGGCGTATTCGCATTAGGTTTCCTCTCGTTTCGCCTGGCCTATAAAGGCAATCTGAACATATGTTTTTTGTAAACGTACTGTTTTTCAATTAAATATGTATTGTTTTCGATCAGATCGCATTTTCGTATAAAATAATAGAACGTTACCGGCAGAAAGGAGCTGACCTATGACTTCTGTAACATTGAAAATGTAAGGTACAATGTATGTTGTCATCATCGCTATAATTCTATTACAAGAAAGCAAGAACCCTAATGCAGTTCGTTTGAACCTCCATGCAGAATGATTCATATTATTTCAGCCATTATTGTACACTGTACACTATCTTCAATCAGTACCGTCGCGAAGGAGGGGGGGTCTTTGACCCAATAGTTGGAAATTGCTAAAAGTTGGGAGTAGTCTAGGCAGTCCTTTAGCGCTAACATGGGCTCTTATGGGACTACGTCTGAGATGCGTTGCTGACTTAAGCGGAGGAGTGGGGGTTGTTAAATTCACGTATATGTGTTAAAAAGTTGAGCGTGTTGTGATGTATGTATGAAATTTTGTGCTCCGGGGTCAGGGGCTCCTCCCCCAAAATTTCGAAAAAATTTATTTTCTGAAAAATGGGAAAATTTTGAAAATTGAGCACGGGGTTAAGTTCAAGAGCTGTATTGGACGTAACGTATACATTTACCCCCACCCCACCCCACCCCTTCCACCACCCCCAGCCCTAAAATTTTTAAAAATTCAAAATTTCAAAAAATGTCTGATTGATTAATTTAAGGTGTTTAAAAAGTAAAATAGACTACCCCACCCCAACCCCCCTACCCCACCCCCACCCTAGTAGAGTGTAGGGCATTTAATCGGCCTTGTATCCTCAATGTTAAACGATGGCGCTAAATTTATAATCTGCCGTCACCTAGTTCGCCATCTTATCGATATATTACAGCCTATACAGGGTGTTCCAAAACGACCGGGTGATCGGAAAAATTTGTATGTGCATTGTTAAACGACGGCGCTAAATTTACAATCCGTCGCCATCTAGTTCGCCATCTTGTCGATATATCGCAACCATTTTCGCAGCCTCCTATATATACAGGATGCTCCAAAATTCGTAAAAGCGGTAATATTTAATTTATACGAACAATATAATGCAATATTAAAAGATAAAATAGAGTTATCTTATCCTAGTTAGTGCGTGTGAGGGTGTGTTTGTAAAACTTAACTTCTATATACAGAATGTCCCGAAATTCTTAAAAGCAGTAATATTTAATTTATAGAAACAATATAACTTATTATTAAAAGGTTACGACAATTTAAGTTATCTCAGCCCAGTTAGTATGTATGGAACACTTTACTACTATATACAGGATGTCACAAAATTCTTAAAAGCGATATTATTTTATACGAACAATAGAATGCATTATTAAAAGGTATCGACAATTTAAGTTATCTTTATTCGGTTAGCGTTAAGTGTGTGGAACACTTTACTCCTATATACAGGGTGCAAAAAAAAAATACCTAATAGTGGTAATATTAAAAGACATCGGCAATTTAAGTTATCTTAAACCTTGTTGGAGTGTGTGTATAAGCATATATGTTGTTCAATGGTCAGATCATAACAGTAAATATTAAATAGAATAATATAATGTGTGACCAAACATATAACGATTGTTATGCAACGTAGTAAGTTTCTTCGAACCTTGTCGATCTATATTGTTCTAACATATACTAAAAACCATTATGTATATCTGGAAGAACATTGGTTACAGATAAAGAACATATAAAATACATTATATATCTGTTTCTATCGATCTTACCCGAATCCAACCGAACGTAAGGTTTCACTCTACCCTTGTAATATAATGTAATATGCAATATATAACTGTTTCTGCTTATCTTACCCCGGACTTAAACCCTTGTCATAAAATGTAAAATACAGTATATAACTGTTTCTACCGATCTTATCCGAACTAAAACCCGTTCTTGACCGAACTTAAACCCTTGTCATATAATGTAAAATACATTATATAACTGTTTCTACCAATCTTAACCAGACTTGACCGAACTTAAACCTTTGTAATATAATGTAAAATACATTATATATATATGTTTCTACCGATCTTAACCAGACTTGAACGAACTTAAACCCTGGTAATATAATGTAAAATACATTATATAACTTTTTCTAACGATCTCACCCTAACTAAAACCCGGACTTAAACCCTTGTAATACGATGTAAAATACATTATATAACTGTTTCTACCGATCTTACCCGAGTTCAACCGAACGTAAGGCTTCGCTGTACCCTTGTAATATAATGTAAAATACATTATATAACTGTTTCTGCCTATCTTACCCGATCTAAAACCCGGACTTGACCGAACTTTACCTTAGGCTTCGCTGTACCCCAAATTACCTATATAAAATGTGTTATAACCCGACCGAATCGAAATCGTTATCCGAGTCGCTCGCAGTGATAGTTTGAAGTTTCTCTACCAGAACGTGCTGCCATTAGGAAACTATAATGACGTAGCGTCTAGGAACGTCGTATCTCCCGCGCGGTTGGTCCTGGACCAACCAAACTTCGTGTACGGTAGGTAAGTCAATTGTTGTGCGGGTTGCATAACCGAAAGTTTGAAGGGGCAACATTTTCAAAATGCAATAACTCAAGTGTTTGTGGAGGGATTTCATTCGGATTTTCGTTAACATAGTTGGTAATACACGTACTTTATTCCTATATACAGAGTACCTCGGAAATTCTAAAAATGTGTGGTTGATCAGACAAAATTCAATAACTCCCGTGTTTGTGGTGGGATTTGGTAGGATTTTTCTAAAATAGTTAGTAATACATGTACTTCATCCCTACATACAGGGTGCCTCGGAGATTCTCAAACTGTGGGGCTGATCGGAAAAATAGGTATATGCGTTCAAAATTATGGTATGGAGTAATAATTTGTATAAAATGTGTATATAACGATGTGTTATAGTGTATAAGAAAATTATATAAACATAACTTAGCCTAGTCTAATCCAAGGAACTGTAATAATATAAAAATAAATTATTATAGCCCGAATGGCAGATGAATCTACCTAATAATTAAAAGTTATTATAGTTGAGTGTTAAACTTTATTGCTATTTTAACCTAGTTGTGTTCGTGTGTGAGTGTAACACTTTATCTGGTTATGGTGAATTTTATTTGTTCTCAACATTTGATTTTGCAAGCTTTAAAAACTTATGGAAAACAGGTAACCGTTCCGGTGAAGCCAGTTTTTGAGTTTACCAGCACTAATTAAGAACTGAAATGACTGTAATATCTTTTAATTTTGGCGTAACCAACTAAGAAGAAAAAAAACAACGGTGAGAAAAAAGCACATTTCACCTAAACAGGTGCACAAATAATATCTTCAATAATCTAGGATCCAGGTTTTCGAGCTTCATAAAAAGGGTACTCTCCGTAAATTGCTTTTATATTTGTTTAAAATAGAATTCAGGCAACTTAAGTCTGAAAGATGGCTCGTTGAGTCGTGATAAGCGTATTCTGTTTAGATTTAGGCATATCTTGCTTTCCTTTTGTAGCTGCACTTAGCATGACATACACATATAATATTCGCAAAGATATTTAACTGCCTAAATAAGGGCAAGTAATGCTCAAATTTTAATTTATATAAAATTGATCTTGTTTTATTATAGGCATAAGTGCATTTAGGTATGTACCACCGCACACCACAGTCCATATCTTAGTTTAGAATTAGCATAATATACAACTTTTACTATTGAATGCTATAAAAGTAATACACTTTTTCAATAGAAAGATCCTTTTGTAGTTCCTTAACATGCCATTCCAACACAACTAACCTAATAATAATGATTTATAATAACTAAACATATTATTATCTTAATTTAATTCATTTTGCTACACTGATTTTATTTTTTTAGTCTATTTTATCAGTTCTTTTGATTGATTCATTTAATTTAGATTGCCTCAAAATCTCTCTTACCAGCGTCAAGGTATTTTGGAAAAATAATAAAAATTTTGAAGTTGTCCAAAGTCATAAATCAAATAAAAGTTATCTCTACCTTAGAAATAACTGTGCAAGTATGTTTGCCATTAGCATCTAGGATGGATCTTAAACAGGCTAAACTATGGGATGGCTCTTGTTGTAATGAATGCCTAACCATCATTTTGAGTTGACTTGTTTTAAACATTATGTAGGATTATGATGAGTAATTAGTACTAAAATAATTACTTTACATCTCTAATGAGATAGATGGGAATCGACCACTTTCCATAGCTACCCAGGAGGTACGGTCGGAACATCGTTTGCTTTTTGTTTTACGGGAGCATCCTCAATCGTTAGAAAGAGTCTATATCTCTCGACGGGTAGCCGAAAGTATCCTCAATCATCAGAAAGAGCCTACACCTCCCGTTGGGTAGCTAAATGTTAGCTACACCTGATAATGGATGTCAAAAGCCAAGCTGATTCGCTAGTTTCAAACTAATGTAAATATCAACCTGTTCATTGAGTAGGGGATGGGGTCATTTAATGAGACAACCAAAAATTATATGACTCCGTTCATTTTAAACTGTAACCGTTCCATTTACTAAGCAGAGTATTATTGGAAACTAATGTACACCGTCAACCTGTTCATTGTTTGTGTGTGTGTGTGTGCGTAGAACAAGGTCCGTTACTAAGACAAAAACAAATGATACCGGTTCGCTAAACAAGAGAAATAAAAGGAGACTTGAATGGAAATAAATTAAGGCTTTTGATCTAGATTTGTAGTAAAGAAAAAATGTAACACAGGCAACTTAAAACTTAAAAAATATATTGAAGAGAAACGGCGACTGATAGCATCAAGTAAGTATTGGTTACCTCTACACATAGGATAGATACTGTTAAGTCACAAAGCATTTATGGTTATGTAAAACAGAAAGTTGCAGTATATAATTTTATATGCATATATAGAGGGACCACCTTCGACTTAGAGACTTTTACATCTTGCCAGTGGTTTCCAGTAGCCCTTTTTTTTATAATACTTATCCAAATTGGATTCTCCAGCTGCATATTTAGAGGGACCACCTTCGACTTAGAGACTTTTACATCTTGCCAGTGGTTTCCAGTAGCCCTTTTTTTTTTTTTTTTTTATAATACTTATCCAAATTGGATTCTCCAGCTGTTCCAAAAAAAAAAGTATAGCTCGACTTTTGATAAACAACTTTTTGCGTCGTATCTGACACTGACTTTTACGTTATGTCTGAGGTTTCTAGTAACCTTTATAAGACATATTAAAATTCTAAAACAAAAATAACACCAATATTACCCGATGCTCTCACTCAACCTTTAATTTAATATGTAAAACAAATGTTTACAGTACATATTTTGGAAGTAAGTTAATTTGCATTACATTTTTTAACTGTGAATGGAAAATGAGTCAGCTATTGTGTTTTTTGTCTTTTATAACCGTACGGTAATGTGTCGTACTCCCCTTGTCTTTTTCTTTTTGCTCCTGTTACTTTAAATACTTTTGTTTCCTTAATAGTTACAATATCTTTGTCTTTAGTTCTCCTAATTCTATTTTCTTCAATTACTAAAGACTCTTTGTTCTCACACAGCACCATTTCTTTAAGTTTATCAAAATTAAGTTTTTCTAAAGTTTTTAGATTAAGTGTAAGACCTTTAACTTTACACACTGTATGTATTTGTCCAGTAGCAGGTGACAGAACTTTGTAGCCGTAGGTTTTTGGTCCTCCGGAAACAAATTCTGAAATGTACGAACCGTGTCCATAGTCGGTCAGTTCGTCAGTCATATGGCCTAGGTAGTCACCTGTAGGAATTTTATACTCTCCCTCCTTGTGTAGGTAGATAATTGAGTCAGTATCATAATAATAACCGTTTTCACCTAGGATATCAAGGTATTCGTATAATTTAAGTCGGGCTTGGGCAGTTGTATAGGCAGCCAGAACAACATTGACGTTTTTCAATGATTCGCCGACTTCATCTAGGTATTGCCAATTAACTAAAAGTGCCTCTTCGTTGATTTCCTGCACCATGTTAATCTGTATGGAGGGACTTGTTGCTAATTGAAAAAGAACCGACGGGTCTCTTATTATAAGTGCTTTAGTTTGGTTCTCTCGCTGGCCGAATTTTCCCCAAAAAGAGTTAAGCATTAATTTTGAAAGGGAACGGAGTCCGCCGTTCTTTTCGATTTTAGAAGGGTCAAGCAGTATTCCCTCGTGATTAAAATAGTCCTTGACATATTTGTCTCTGTCATCGTCTGTTTTACACCAAGCAGGCCAACCACTAGCTTCTTGTTTTATTTTCAAAAACGTGTTAATGAAATCTGTAAAAAGTCCTCCGTTTTCAAACGTTGCCATCTTGTATTCTCAAAGCTCGTACATGTCCAAAATCACATAACCCTTTTCCACAGCTTTCCTTATCTCGTCCATTGTCCATGTGCCTACCAATACCCTCTCCTCACTACTATGCTCACAATCGAACAAACACAAGTTTTCACCGCATGCACGACACAAAACAAACATTAGTTTATCATTCATTCTTACAGGCAGGACAGGGTGATACAAGTCTCTAGGTGGTAGTACTTTACACTTTAACAAACCTTCCACTTCTAGGCCTTTTTTCCTACACTCGATGTCACCTACATGGATTGTTGGATGACCTACAGGGTATTTGCCGTACTTGCAAACCCAAGGATAAAGTGAGCATACATCCACGTATTGGATGGATTCATCATCGACACACTTGTGATATGTCTTTGCATTTCCAGTCCGACCACCGAAAAAAGAGTCTCTCGGTTTAAGTGGCAAAGTGTTTAGTATTGGAAGAGAATCCAGGTAGGTCAATTTTTTGTTCTCCTTTAACGCTTTAAACGTACACTCCCACATCTCTACTACTTCGTAAGGAGTTTTTGACAGCTTATCGATTTTGGCTCTGGTCCTTTCATATCTTAAGTGTAGGCTATCTGAAGGGTCTTCTTTAAGAGGGTCTTCCCTCTTGTAAGGAAAACATTTAGGACAGCCATGCCAGTAACACCCTTGAAATTCGTAGATACGTTTACCGTCAAAACCGTCGACTTTCATCCCTTCGATTTT
>JAGFPH010001352.1:12955-23145 GCA_018207615.1 Philaenus spumarius
TTATTAAAACAATAATTTAAAATATATAGAAAATAGATTAGTTATATTGTTATATATCTTTAAAATAGTATGACAAAGTTATGTATAACTTCAGACAACCTCCCATAACCTGTAATGAAATTTTAACATTGAATATATACCGTATTTATTATGGTAGTTTTTAAAATTACTGCATCTAATTATAATACTGTATTAACTTATGTATTTACCTAAACTTACCTTTAAAAATTGTAATATAATTTTGAAATACCCATGACGTCAACAAAGCTTCTACATGTAGGCTATGTATAAAGATCCATGTATGTTGAAAAACAAGAAGATCGACAACGAAGCAGTTTAGTTATAGCTGTTTGATGTGGTCTTTGTTGTTACTTGTTAGTCTACCGAGTACTGAAGAGAAACTGAATTCGAATTTCTTAAAAACGTGAGAAACTGTAATTGTGGACAGGGTAACTCTAAAACAGGAAAAGGCTACCGTCTAAAGGATGTAAAGCGGATGTAACCCAGTTCACTGCATAAATAACCGCCTTTATGCCTTGTAAGTAAGCTAACATTGTGAACATATTAAGATATTGTTTTCATTCCGTTTTTTAGATGTATATTACGTTAGATTTACCTTATAGTTACATTAACTAATTTAGTGACTACAATCATCGCCTTTACGTATATTAAATTAACTATGACATTTTACTACATTAGAGTTTACAGTAAAACTCAACATTAAAAAAACCTTACAGCAATGCAAATATTTCAAGCTCTAAAGTAGCCATGACATTATAAATGTTACCATGACAGAAAAACTGTTAACATTAATTTTAACTTTGCAGTACGGTTAGAGTTTTTTCAGTGTACTAATATTAGAGTTGTTTTGGAAGCTAGCGCTAAATATGGCAATGTCAATCGACACAATATATCGTGGTCCTCAATTACAAAATAATATTTGTGATATTATATTTCAGTTCCATTGTGTGGCGAAACCATGAATCAAACCTTTGTTAATATACAAATTACCCACAGTTACTTATGTGGTTACTTATAAGGTTTTAAAACTGCTCCTTATATATTCATATAAAGACTCCATCAGTTAGTGCACGTTGAAGGTCAAAAACATACGCTGCCTTCTGAAATTATAACAAACAATATTTATGTTGATGACGTAGTTACCAGATCTTATAATTTGTCTTCCACTTTAACATTCCAACAAGAGCTTATCAGTTTGTGTACGGGAAATTACTAGTTACCAGGTTTTGGCTTTAGTATATGCATAGGTTAAAATTGTAGCAAGAAATTCCATAGATTAGTAAAATTGTTTACGTTTGAAAATGGTTGTTTTCGTTTTAATTACCTTAAAATAACACACTAGTAGAAATGTGTAATTTCATATTATGTAATTCTTTTATAGCTCCAATTAAACATTGTCTTATTTAGGGGTAAGATGGCGGAAGTAAAGAAAACAGTTGTTGAATATTTGGTACTATATTATATTATTGTTGTAAAGGCATCACAAAGCGCATGTGCAGTATGTATAGCGTGCAAACTATTTAGTTTAGACTCTTAGTCGTAACTGAAAACCTACTATTTGGTTCCCCAAGAATTGAAGAAAAGGTATTTTTAAATATCCGATTTCGTAAAAGTGAACATTTTGAAGAACCTTTTCCTTTTTTATATTTCCAGGGGAATAAAAACTTCGTAGCAATGATTATTTTATTGAATATAATTCTTTATTTTTTTAAGAATGTAGCAAATAATTGAATAGTTATTCCACGCCACTCGATTTTTCAGCAAAAGATGTCTTACAAAAATAATGTTTTGATGTCATTTTGAAATTCTTTGTAATAAAAATAATAATAAAAATGGCCAGTTTTTGAATTCTTTTGATTTGATATCACTGTTATTTAACATTTTTTAGATTTGGGGTTTTCATTTGACTCGACTTCTACATTTTCTTAATATTTGTCATATTGCAAGAACGCACAAGTAAAAACTGGCAATTCATATTTATGTAATTTATTAATCCAAAGAATTTACTTTTTTATCTTTTTTTAGTTACATAAGAATAAAGTCTCATTGTCTAATCTATTCTAGTAAATAGTATAGTGAAAATTAATCCAAATATTAATATTACGTATTTTGGTTTGATTTTAGGGTTCGTATTATATAAAAGACTGGATATTTCACCTCAACCTCGTAACGCCTGTGTTTCCATACGGGAAGTACAGGTTAACATTAAGGGTTTTTGAAAATAATACTTTATTGACTTGTTTCGGAGGGGAAGCAGAAGTAGTGCCTAAACAAAATATAACTCGTGGATTGAAACACTAATGCAGCAGCATTATACCATCAGCTTGTATTTTACAACAATCAACTTTATTTGTATGGTATATTCTTATGTATTGCACAGTTAGTTTCAGTGTCTGGTTTATTGTATGCACAAGTGACAAATACAAATGATTTTAATTTGAAACTGATTGTCATTTAAACATTTTAACCTGCCTAAATCTCTAAACACCTAAAGTAAAGCTTCTGAAATTTTGCAGCTGTTTTTATATTGCAATAAAACCTTACAAATTATATTCACCTATAATTTCATATATCCTTCTGATAAATGTTGACTTTAAGATTAAGTTTGTTTTAATATATATAAAATTGTTTAAAGAAAAGTTAATCAATTTGGAGAGAGTCTTCATTATTAGCAGAATTTTTGAAGAAAATAAGAGCTATTACACTCGACCCAACTTGAAACGGTTAAAACTTCGTTTCTATACGTTTCAGACCATTTGGAGACGATACCCAAAATTCATTAATTTATATATATAAGTTACGTTAAGGAATATTGTATAGCTTGTAATAAATATTAATGATGTTAGCATAAGTTTAGCAAAGTAAGCTTAAGTAACTTGGAGAGGAGCTGAACCTTTGTAAGGCAGTCGTAGTTAGAAGCTCACTCCGTACACACCTAAATGCATATTAGATTGTACGTAAATTTTGTTATAAATAGTTTAACTGTATATTAAATGGTTTATAATAAAATAAAAGGTTTTTATTAATAGTTAAATGAATATTAATTGTTTTTTAAAAACCTAAACGTTCGGAAACGAAACGTAACTGGCGCAGTCGGTAGGACCACAACAATTCGGGAATTAGAAAACAACTCTAATTTCTCAGTTTCAACTGTTAACCGAAGAAGCGGACGTCTTGAATTTCAGTGCACATGAGTATTCGAGATACTGCAACCAAACAACGGAACTTCTAGTTCGAGCGGATATCGTACCAGCAAGTTCAAGAAGAGGGCATCTCGCCATCACACCAACGGAGGGCATCTCGCCACCAAACAACGCAAGAAGAAAAGCAACACAACACTCCACGAAAAAGTGAAAAGTGAAAGTGATTACAGTTTTTCCCCAAACAAAAGAATGAGCTTATATTTGTGGATTCTGTAAGTAAAATCAATTATTAATAGTTATAAATATTAGACATTAATATTTAATTAATCAAAAACAAATAATCTTTTAATTAATTATTCAAATATTATTTAATAAGAATAACAATGGCAACCCCAACACTTAAGAAAGAATATTTAGATATGATCCCCGAGTATAGTGGAGATGCTGCTATGCTTAGTCGATTTGTTTCTATATGCGATAAAGTAGTTGCAAAGTTTTATGTATCCGAAAATCCAGAAGATTTTCAGAATGAATATTTGTTTTCTTCAATATTAGCAAAACTAAAAGGACAAGCTTTAGATGTAGTTGTAAGTTCAAATACTTATTCATGGGTAGATATTAGGAAAACATTATTGACAAGTTACCTTGATAAAAGAGATTGCTTTACATTAAATTTGGAAATGTCAGAATTAAAACAAGACTATAACGAATCCCCATTCAAATTCTATGAACGTATTCAAAAATTATTAAATTTACAAATTGCATTTTTTATGAATAAGGAGCCTTCAGCTGTAGATGTTTTATGCACATATGTACAGAAGTTAGCACTAAGAGTTTTACTAAGAGGTTTACAAGAACCGTTAGGATCTCTTATGCGTACTAAAAATCCAACTAACTTAGAGGAAGCATTAAATATGTTGACAAATGATTTTCAGTTTAAAAATAATAAGTTATATCAAAATAACAGACCTATGTTAAGCAAACCTAATCAAATACAAAAGCCTATCCACCAAAAGACTTACCAACCTAAACAACCACCTTACCAAAATACCCAAAATCCATATTTAAATAAACCTTACCAACAACTTCAACCAAAACCACAGTTTTACGCGAATCAACAGCAAAAACCTAATACGAATTACCAACAAAATCAAAGACAATACAAGCCTACACCAATGAGTATTTCGACAAGACAGACGGATAATACTGTTAGGAACACTAGAATGTACCAATTAACAGGGAAATCGACAGAAAACACGTCAGAAGAAAATTTTGACCAAAGTGACGAAAATTTCGTAGAAGATCTTGAAACTAACGAACCTTTACAGGAACAATTTAACACATTAAGTTTAGATGACGGAGACAATGTAATTGAGGAACAAGATTATTTTTTAGGAGCTACCAGCCTCGGAATAAATTCAAAATAATGAACATTCATAATGAAAATAATGAATTACCATATATTTTTGACCCCAAAACTAATTTTAAAATATTAATTGATACAGGAAGTACAAAATCATTTATAAAAAAAAACTTAGCTTTTGAAATGTATAAAAACACATTGAAACAAGAACCATTTGAAGTATCAACGGCACATGGTGTCTCAAGAGAAAAATATAGCTGTAAATTACCTTTACTAGGAAAGAAAGAAACGAAATTCTATCTATTTAATTTCCATAAAGATTTTGACTTATTATTAGGATTAGACAACATGAAAGATTTAAAATTAAGTTTGGACTTTATAAACAATAGATTAAAAACACCAGATAAAGAAATACGTATACTTTATTTCAACACAGAAGAAACAGAATGTAAACAAAAACTTAAGCCTAAGTCTAATACTAAACCTAATGTTGACAAAAACGTAAACAGTTACGTAATACAAGCAAGAAGTAAACAAGTAGTTAAGATTAAAATAAAAAATATTCAAAATGGACAGGGAATAATTCCATACACGTATTCTAAAGGATTGGAAATACCTCAGTGTATAGTAGATATTGAAAACGGTGAAGCTTTTTGTCCCATAATTAATAATTCAATGGAAGACATGAAAATTACACCAAAACCATTAGAAATTGAATCTTTAAATGACTTTAAAATTTTCGACACATACACTAATAATAATTGTAACAAGGAAATTAATGCAAATTTTAATTCAATAAATTATAAGAAGAATACATTGGATATGAGTAAAATTAGGACAGAACATATGAATTCGGAAGAAAAACACGAAATATTAAAATTAATAAAAGAGTATTCAGATATCTTTCATATCGAAGGAAATGATTTAACTTTTACAAATCAAATAAAACACGTAATTAGAACAACTGACGAAATTCCAGTTTATACAAAAAATTATAGATATCCAGAAATTTATAAAAAGGAAGTAAATAACCAAATTGAAGATATGTTAAAACAAAAAATAATTCAACCTTCAAAATCCCCTTGGAACAGCCCAATTTGGATAGTACCTAAGAAAGCTGACGCTTCAGGAAAACAAAAACTTCGTTTAGTTATTGATTTTAGAGGATTAAACTCAAGAACAATAGACGATAGATTTCCTTTGCCAAATATTACAGATATTTTGGATAAATTAGGAAGATCACAATATTTTACAACACTAGATTTAGCATCAGGTTTTCACCAAGTAGAAATGGATACAGGTAGTATTGAAAAAACAGCTTTTTCCACAGAACATGGACATTTTGAGTTTTTAAGAATGCCATTTGGGTTAAAAAATAGTCCACCCTTATTTCAAAGAATAATGAGTAATATTTTGAGAGGAATACAAGATGAAATTTGCCAAGTCTATTTAGATGATTTAATTATATATTCAACAAGCTTACAAGAACACATAAATCGATTAAAACAAGTTTTTGATAGATTAAGAGAAGCAAACTTTAAAGTACAATTGGATAAAACCGAGTTTTTACGAAAAGAAGTAGCATACCTAGGACATATCGTTACACCAGAAGGAGTTAAACCAAACCCAGACAAAATAAAAGTTATAAAAAATTACCCTATACCAAAAACAACTAAACAAATAAAAGGATTTCTAGGACTTGTAGGATATTATAGAAAATGTATAAAGGATTTCGCTAATATAACAAAACCTTTTACTAAATGTTTAAAGAAAGATGCAAAAATAGATATAACTAAGCAAGAGTATATTGATTGTTTCGAACAATGTAAAAATGTGCTATGTAATGAGCCGATATTACAATACCCCGATTTTGAAAAAGAATTTATATTGACAACAGACGCAAGTAACGTTGCAATCGCAGCCATATTAAGCCAAGAAAAGAAAGGAGCTGATTTACCAATTGCTTACGCCAGCAGAACTCTAAACGGTAGTGAAATTAATTATTCCACAATTGAAAAAGAATTACTAGCAATTGTATGGGCAACCAAATATTTTAGACCCTATTTGTTTGGAAGGAAGTTTAAAATATACACCGATCACAAACCGCTACAATGGCTATTTTCCGTAAAAGAACCAAATTCTAAATTACTAAGATGGAGACTAAAATTAGAAGAATTCGATTATGAAATTAAATATAAAAAAGGAAAGACAAACCAAAATGCAGACGCACTTTCCAGAATTCAATTAAATGTAACTCAAAAGAAATTAGCAAATAATGGTAAAGAAATTGACCCAGCTTTAGAAAGACCGAGTAATGAATTAATTGAATCATATTTCCCGGAATTCGATGATTTAGCATCAATGGTAGTAAATCTGGACGAAGAAGAAGACACGGACCAGACCATTCACTCTAATTACGAAGGAAACACGCAAGTGGAAATTCCTATATCAGAAGAACCAGTAAACTATGGAAAAAATCAAATCATACTTTCATTAGTTAAATTTCAACCGAAAAAAGTAATAATTCAAAAATTCTTTGGAACATTAAAAATGAGACTATTAGTTGAAATTTCGGAAAATAACATGGAACAAGATGTAATTAACTTTGTTAAGGAATACTTAGTACCTAATGTAAAATATAATTTATACTTTGAAAATGATTTTTATGAAAAATTCGCTGCATGTGTATCAAGAAACTTTAGGAATTCTCAATTGAATTTAGTAAAAAATAATGTGAAATTATTAGATGTAATTGACCCTGACGAAAGACAAGAAATCATAAACAATTATCATGTTAGTAAAACTAATCATAGAGGTATTACAGAAACTTATAGTCAAATAAAACGTAAATATTATTGGCCTAACATTAAAGATAGCGTACAGGAAGTTATAGACAACTGTGACGTTTGTTTACAATCTAAGTATGAAAGAGTCCCATTGAAAACAGAATTAACTCTTACACCTACTCCATCAAGACCAATGGAATCATTATCAATTGACACTGTGACATTTGATAAGGCAAAGTTCATGACAGTGATAGACTCATTTTCAAGACACTTGCAAATGTATCGACTTGTAAGTCAGCATGCGACAGAGATATGTGACAAGCTAATTGACTATTTCACTAGCTACGGCATTCCAGAAGTTATCACCTCTGATAACGGAACTGAGTTTAATAATAAAGTTATTAAAGAGCTAATGGATTCACACAAGATAAAAATTCACTTCATAAGCACGCAACACCCAGCCTCTAATGGACTATGTGAACGGGTCCATTCTACTCTAGTTGAACACATTAGACTTTTAAATAATCAACCAGAATTTAAAAATGATACCATTACAAAGAAAATGAAGTATGCCGTCATAGCATATAACAATACAATTCATTCTGTTACAAAATTAACACCTGTAGAAATATTATTTGGACATATAAAAGTAAACTCGATTTTTGACATAAATTTGGAAAACAAGATCATTAATGATTTTATAAATTCACACAAAGAAAAAACTAAAAAGTTGTATGAACATATAAGGGAAGTAAGTCATAAAATCAAAGAAAATATTCAAAATAAAAGAAATGTAAATAAAGAACCACTTCCGGAAATTCCTCAAGAAGTTTACGTAAAAAACTTACAAAAACAGAGTAAAACTAAAAATAAATACAACAAAGAAGAAGTCATTTCAGTTAACCCAGAAAGGAAAACTGCGAAAATTAAGGCTAGACATTTTAATACAAAAAAGAAAATACACCTGTCAAACATCAAGAGACCTAGGAAGAAAGGAAAACCCTTTAATAATTCAAAAACCTCTCCTGTTCCAGGTACATCGCATTGCTCAGAGTAACTACAATAAATGGAGTTGAAATTAGGAATATCACTAATAACATAGGAGTAATCCCGATTGAACTTGGTCCAGCAAGACTTAAAACATCCTACCATACCTTTGTCCATAACTATAATTTAGAAAACTTTATTATTCAGTTAGATAAGATTGATAATTATTATAATGAAGTGTTAACGTTTTTTTGATTTAAATTGCCAGCATTGTAATGCGACTATATATACAAAAGTAGAGTTTACAACAGAAAATAGTGATAAGATTAGAGATATGATGAATTATTTTAAGTATATTAATCACACAAATGATGTACTAAAAGAAAAATTAGAAATTATTATGCTTAAAAAACCAAGAAAAAAAAGAGGTCTTATTAATGGTTTAGGATCAGTTGTAAAATTTATTACAGGAAACTTAGACTCTTATGATGGAGAAAAATATGAAAAAATGATAGAAGACTTAAAGAATAATCAAAATAATATGATAAATCAATTTGACTCTCAGTATTCTATTAATGTAAAAATTATAGAAGAATTTAATAAAACAATGAAAACCATTAAAAATAATTTTGATGAATTACATGACAGATTGTTGATTGTACATGAAAAAGTCAGTGATGAAATAAAAATTGAACAATTTAGAAATATTCTAAATCAATTAAATATTGTGTATAATGTTATGCTACAATTAGCACAAGATATTGAAAATTCATTAACCTTTTGTAAATTAGGCACTTTGCACCCAAGTGTAATATCTGCACACGAATTGTTTGAGGAAATAAATAAGATAAAATCTTATTATAAAGGAAGATTACATATAGATCTTAAAATAGAGAATATTTGGGAAATTGAAAATTTATTGGAGATAAATTGTAAAATTAGTTCTAAGGAAATAATATACTTTATTAATCTACCAATTGTTGAACCAATAGAATACACTTTGTATAAACTAAACTCTGTACCTACTTGGTATGAATCGAATTATATGACAATAATTCCTGTTGTAAAACATGTATTAGTTCATAAGACAATGTCAGGTGAAACAATAATGTTAGGATTAGATCATAAGTGTAATGACAGAATTCACAATGCCAAAATATGCTCATTCACCCAAATTACTCATCAGGACCTTACATGTGAACATTCAATTATAAACTTTGGTACCCCAAATAAATGTAACTATGTAAATTTAGAAATAGAAGAAAACATTGTTAACTGGATTCCTGAAATTGAACAATATTTATTAATATTTCCTAAAAAGGAAACAATTAAATTAATTAATGTAAAAGACACTACTGAAATGTCTATGTATGGTATTTATCTATTACATATAAAAAATAATGATGAATTTATTGAATATAATAATCATGTACTTATACATTCAACAAATATTAATACAGGGCATCCAAAGATTCTGGATGCTACAGACTTTAAGTTACAGGCAGACCAACAGCCAGATTTCTCTATCAAACTGCAGAGACTGGACTTAGACGAAATTGAATTACACAAAATTTCAAGGATAAACAAGGCTATTGAGCTAACATCTGATTTAAACATATGGACTATGGTCTTGTATAGTATCATGGTACTAGTGATAATATACATGGCATATAGCTATTATAAAGGTATGATATCGACTTCAAGGGAGTTGATACATCACCCTACCCAGATGTCTCAACCTACCCCCGAAGTTCTCTTTAGGGATGGAGGAGTTACGTTAAGGAATATTGTATAGCTTGTAATAAATATTAATGATGTTAGCATAAGTTTAGCAAAGTAAGCATAAGTAACTTGGAGAGGAGCTGAACCTTTGTAAGGCAGTCGTAGTTA
>JAGFPH010001352.1:23155-52541 GCA_018207615.1 Philaenus spumarius
ACTTATTGTGTTTGTAGAAATAATAATACATTCAGGAATGTTTAACTAAACGACTTAAGCCTAATGAATATTAACACAAGTTCAAGATCGTTCCCAGTTATAAACTGCTAACAAATCATGTACAGTAACTTATAAATAATTATATACATTATACAGTATGGCATTGTTCCATTGTAACTAGTTTACGCACATAATCACCACTTATTTGTCAAAAAAAAACTGAAAATTGTTGAAGTTTGTTTTTTTTAAATAAAAATACTTATTGTGTTTGTAGAAATAGTAATTAATTCAGGTATGTTTAACTAAACGACTTAAGCCTAATGAATATTAACACAAGTTCAAGATCGTTCCCAGTTATAAACTGCTAACAAATCATGTACAGTAACTTATAAATAATTATATACATTATACACTATGGCATTATTCCATTGTAACTAGTTTACGCACATAATCACCACTTATTTGTAAAAAAAAACTGAAAATTGTTGAACTTTGTTTTTTTTAAATAAAAATTATTATTGTGTTTGTAGAAATAATAATACATTCAGGTATGTTTAACTAAACGACTTAAGCCTAATGAATATTAACACAAGTTCAAGTTAGTACCCAGTTATAAACTGCTAACAAATCATGTACAGTAACTTATAAATAATTATATACATTATACAGTATGGCATTGTTCCATTGTAACTAGTTTACGCACATAATCAACACTTATTTGTAAAAAAAAATTAAAATTGTTGAAGTTTGTTTTTTAAAAACAAAAATACTTATTGTGTTTGTAGAAATAATAATACATTCACTAATGTTTACACTAAACGACTTAAGCCTAATGAATATTAACACAAGTTCAAGTTCGTTCCCAGTTATAAACTGCTAACAAATCATGTACAGAAACTTATAAATAATTATATACATTATACACTATGGCATTATTCCATTGTAACTAGTTTACGCACATAATATTATTTGTAAAAAAAACTGAAAATTGTTGAAGTTTGTTTAAAAAAATAAAAATAAAATAGAAAAATAATCTAAAATTATTGTAACCTAGAAACATATTTAACCATTCAAAAGTTATTAGTTTATTATACCAAAGTTAGTTTTCTAGGATTGGCTGAAAATCTTTTTAAAATATCATTTTCAAAAGCATCTTTATTTTCTTTGAATGTTTTTCTATGGACACTCATAAGACACAGTCCATTCAGACGTTGACCTGTCATTGTAGATCTAAGCCAGGTTTTTACTCTTCTCAACGTACTGAATGATCGTTCCACAGTGCACGTTGTACATGGTAGAGAAATGGCAATGAGAAGTGCCTTCTTTGTTGCAGGATAAAAAATGTCTGCCTCTTTCACTAAATCAGCCAAATCTAATTTTCTTAACTGATCTTTGCTTAGTTGTTTGTCTCTCCACATGTTGTACCAAAGTTCGCTTTCAGAGGCAAAACCTGTAAGTTCGTAGAACGCCATAAACTCCTTTGATTTTACCTGGAAATCAGTAATGGTCATTTCAAGCATATTGAAAGGATGTAGAACCAACAGGGAAAATGCTGGTGAATGCTCGTCTGAGAACCGAGTCTCCAGTGAACATACTAGCGAGTCCAAGTAGGGAATCACCAGTGACCTTTTCCAATACTCATTCGGGCTTAAAGCTGGAGGATTTGACCGATGTGTCTGCTTTTGACAACTCCTAGGGATTGCCAAATCGATCTCCAAGTCTTCTGCAATCTTAGAAGCACCGTCTACAAGCTCAGTGGAAACTTCATCTACATTTTTGCGATGACTTCTTATAAGTTCTATAATTCTCTTGATGTGTTTCAAACACTGGGCCAGATCCAGATTTTCAGCTTGAAGAGCATTGACTACAGGTTCTAGTAGTGCTGAGTACTTGCTTATTAATGCAACGGCAATAATGAATTGAGATTTTGTAGCTGCAGCATGTAACTGGAAAGCCTGGTTTCTTGTACTGGGATTCCCTTCCACTGAAAGCCGTTCCAGTCCTTCAACAATCTTTACAAAATGTTTATAGTATATGGCAATGCTTTTATACTTTTGTGACCAACGAGTTTCACAAAATAGAGGGATGTTAGGTGCATAAGGCCTTCTCAGTACAGACTCCCTGAAGAACCGAATTATATCTTTGATAACACACACAGAGTTACGGACTTGTTGTACACTATTTAAATCATTAACTACTAGGTTCAATTTATGAGAAGCACAATGAAAGAACAGCGCAAGTTTGTATTTATTTCTTATAATGGCCTGAACTCCTTGATACTGTCCAGCCATAGCTGAGCATCCATCATAACCTTGACCAACACACTTGTTGGGATCAAGACCTTCGTTTTCCAGAAATCGGTCAATCGCTGTAGCAATTGTGGTAGCGTCAAGGGCATTGATCTGAATAAAACCTACAAACTCTTCCCGAACTTTCATCCTGTTATTATCAAAGAATCTTAACCCAACAGACAACTGTTCTTTTCCTGATACATCGGCCGTTTCATCAGCCAGTACGCTAAATGCGGATGCCTTCTTAGCCTCTCCAATGATACAGTCTTTGACCACAGCTCCACACAGATCAACGATTTCATTTTGAATTTGTGGGGACATGTAGGTTGCATTTTTCTTTAAAACATTTTTTTCGAAATGGCGTTTAAGATCTCGATCACCGGCATCAATTCGAAATTTAATTAAATCTTCAAATACTCCTTCATGAAGGTCTTTTCCTCTCAAAGGTAAGTCATGTGTACCACAAAAAATGACTGTTGAAATAATCGGTAGCAAGATTTTCTTGTTTTCTTCAACAAGTTTTTGGTGTCCAGTAACCATTTGTAAGTCTACAGGAATCTCATCCATGAAGGCTTTTGCTGCATTGGTTGCAGCCTTGTGCCATTGGCTGGAAGCATGGTTATTGCAAGAATCGTGCATGTGCTTGAATCTTTGAAATGGTTTCACAATAAAAGATCCTAGAACACCCTTTACCGTACTTGTAGCTGGAGGGAACAAAACACAGTATTTGCAGAGACCTCCTCTTAGTTTCTTTGAATATGTTAACCAAGGCGAATAAGTGTTTAACCAACTATAACAGAATTTCCGTTGGGAATGTTCAACGTCTTTAGAAAAGTCATACTTTTCAGATGGTTGCCAACAGCAGGTTAATAACTCCTTTTTCTTTTTTCTTGTCATCTTAGAAGAACTTCCCCCCTAGATCGCTTTCGTAGCACTCATCAACTAACCTGCTCGACATGGCCGACAATGAAGCAAATGAAGGCCCTGGTACAGATTCAACAGCACAAGGTGCTGGTTCTAATTTAGCTTTCTTCTCTTCTTTCTCTCCATGATTGCCATCAATTGCCTCCCTTTTATGGTTACTACCTAAAAAAAGTGTTTGAAATGAGTATTTTGTATAAAATTTATTAGTGGGTATATTTAATGATGAGCTTGAGTTTTTTTTAATTGGCTCACAAAAATACTCCAAATTGGCTCTTATTTTTGTCCATTGGATTTCTAATAGAAAAAAACATTAAAAATGGCGAGTTAAAATTGCAGACCTTTTTCAAAATTTAATCTTATTAAAAACGTATCCCTAGAAAAAAGATAGCCTTTACTTTCACACATGTCACCAGTTCAGCTGGAAAAAAGGAAGATTCTCTATGTTTTTTATTTACTGCAACCTAACCAAACATCCTGATAATTTTCTGGCTTAGTAATGTCCACTCATTGTCTTGGCTTGCCATTGGCTAAATTAGTTTCAACTAACAGTTGATCAGCTGATTGAATTTCAAACGAGAAAATTTATTTTATTAATTTCCCCAATTTATTTATTTCCAGCAAAATAAGAGTTGAGAATTGTGAGAGAAATAAAAAAAATCTTCATGGTTAGGAATTTTTAATGGCGGAAAAGGATTGTTTATTGATATTATTACTGTTCCATTACGGAACTTCCATAGGCTTTAAAGCCAAAGATTTGTTTCTGCTGGTTTAGGGATGGCGGTTATTGCAAAAATAACCGGTTTTTGGTAATTCCAGTTTATTTCACATGCGGTTTAACCTGGCGGTTATAACCGCTCTCAATAACTGGTTTTTAAAATAACGATTTTTTTAAAACTACTTTTAGGCAAAAAATATTTTTACAAGAAATTAAATAAAATAAATTTATTTGTACTACACAACTTAAAACTAAAAATATAATTTCAAACAACAAACTTTTAAGTTTAACTTTTTAAAACAACTGTCATCCATCATTTGTCGCCATTATAGTTTCTGAGATAGATAGGTTCCTATAAACCCCTGCAATTGGACGAGTTTTAGGCCAGTGAAAAAACTTATTTGTAAATCGATTTCTCATTGGTAAATTGATATAATTGTAAAATGTTATTTATATTGATTATTGATTTGTAGATAAAACTCTAAAGTTTCATTCAGTATCTGTTGGTAATGTTGGTATTGATTTAGGCTTCTTACATTGCGACATTTTAGCGGTAAAACGTGGGAAATAGATTGTTGAACATTCCCAGGCCCAGGCGCGACCCGTAAGTTTTTCCATCCCTAAGTTGGTTGTTCCAGTATAACCTCAATTGACCTTTGACAATCTGCAGTTCCTTACTTAATGTTCTCGATCATATTTTTCTTAATATCCCACACACACTGTGTGTAACACACAAATAATCAATTTCCAAATTATATTGATCCGTTTTTGATTTGTTCAAAAGACTATTAGCGAATAATAAAATATTTAATGATCAAAATAGCAATTGTAAAATTGTTGACTTAATATCTAATTTAACGATTTGTTAACTCTAAGAGAAGTTAGGCAAACAGAACAAATATTTAGCAAATAGTTTAGTACGTTAACAAATTAGATTTGTTCGGTAAGTGTACGGAGCGTGCCCGTAAATAATTATACATAAGTTTGAATTCCCCCTCCTGTTAAGTAATATTAAACCTGCACTATGAAAGAGTGTAAAATAAAAGTAAAGTTAAAAATGTACACTTACCTTTAAAGAATTTTCTTATATCCATCACAATCTCAATAAAACTGAGTTCACTTTGAAGCGTGCGGTAAAGTGGTTGAATTATAACTGATTGCTTTCACATTCAAGAAAAAACACCAGCTGACCGACTCACTGAGGAGAGACAAGTAAAATGTGATGAATCAGCCCTTGAGCAAACTGCCGACGAGCGGCCATCTTTATTTATAAATAAACGTCAGTCAGATAAAGAACTAAAGAAAGAGTTTTATTAATCTATCTATTCATGTATTTATAATTTCGTCTCTATAATAATATAAGCAGAGTAATCGTCTCAAAAGGACAAGGCTAACTACTATCGTACGTGTATGTGTATATGTGGTGCACAATACGAATAATACGATATTTAAATAGGTGATCAATGGCGCTTCTATTTTTGTAAAATAATAAAATTTGTCTAAAAATAATCTGGCTCTAGGGGGGGGCCAAGGCCCCCCCCTGCCCCTCCCTGGCTACGCCCCTGTATATAACTAATCTATTTTCTATATATTTTAAATTATTGTTTTAATAATCATTCTGGTAAAAATTTAAAATTCATTTTATTAATCTATTTACACATAATTAGTTTATTAACAAATAATATACTTTCATTTCAGAAAATGAAATAGATATACTTGCCCTATCCAATATGAAGGAAATCCATGTAAAGGAACTTATTTTTTAGTACCTAACTTCCATTTAACTGATTTAACATTACTACATACAACTACACACAATTCATTCATATTATATCTTTTCAAGTAAAAATATAAGGCTCAAAGAAAGAAAATTAACAAAATAACATAATTGTTAATTTATATACGTCAGGCATTTCGCTAAAATATTTATTAATAACAACTACATCTTACAACAAATTAACGATTTGTTAAAAAAAATTATTCTAAAAGATTCAGTTTGGTTGTTTAGCTGTTTAAAAATATGTGAATGAATTTTTAATATGTAGGAGTGGTTTTTAAGAAGTAATTTTCCATTAAAGCCTCAGTTAAACTGCCAACGGCATCAGTCAATTAACATGAATTGTTTTAGGAATTTTTACATTTGAAATGACAGAGCCTTATTTTATTATTTTGTAAATATTTTGATGTTCTTCAAAAACCTAAAAATAGCATATACAAATATTTGGATAATGAATTTTGATTACTTTTGTCAGAACTAATTATTCTGATATTTGAAATAATTTATGTATTTAAAATAATTTACGATGTTTACGAGTATTGATCAACCCTTGTTAACTAATTATTAAAACTAAGAATGTTTTTTACTAACAAAAAAGTAACTTCAAATTAGCTTAACTACTACTCAAGATAATAAATATCCATCTTCGGTGGGAAATGTCGCAGTAATTAATTAAATTAAAAGTAATGAACTCATTATCAAATACGGTAGCTTTAAACATAAAATTTAGGTTAACATTTTTAAAAGTTGTAATTTAAAGCTTGAATTCTTTATTTTAAGATACAGTAAAAATGTTATGTCCTTAACTATGTAAATAACTACATACATTAATAACTATGTATATTATATAATATATTTTATAGTTATCTTACACTTAATTTTTATTTTTTCCAGAACTCTTACTATGTACCTCCTCTAACTGGAGGACCTCGACAGTTAGTATGCAGGGGAAAGCTTGTCGACAAATTTCGAAATAAAATATCGGAGTTAAGAAAAGCTGTTTCTGTTGTGACAAAAATAACTATTTTTACAATAAACAAACTATATAGTAATTACAATCTTAACTAGTGTTAGAACTTTATTAGTATGAAGTTCATCACTACATCAACTAACCTTGCAAGGACGTTTGTTATACCGAAACACACAGAGCAATTACTCTTATGATTACAATAACTAATATGAGTGTAATATTTTGTAGATGTATTGCCTAGTTTTATTATTTTTGTGACAATAACAACTAACTTACCAGTAAAGGAACACTACAATATTAAACACTCTACCTAATGTTATAACTACATTAATTTATATTCACTACTACATTAAACTAGCCTTGCGACATAGTTAGTAGTGCCTTAATGTCATAGAAACATTAGGCTTACTGTTGAACTTACATTTGCTGCTAAGTTAATAACATTGCTATAATATCAAGAGATCAACAGTAGCTTACTTTAACCGTAAAGCTAACTACACCCTGCTGACCCGTAAACAAATATTTCTTTTACCGCAACATTAATTGTGTTGCTGCAAGGATAGAGTTTTTTCAGTGTAGAAGAACTGTGTTCTTTCCAGACTGCGAGATACGGAAGGATATAATACTTATTGTTTAAAATTCTCACATCAGCAAGTTTCATAATACCACAATTTAAATACTCATTAATAAAATCTTCATAAACGGTTTGTTTTCATTTTAGGATTTGCGTTTCATGTTTTCTCTAAAAGTAAAAAGCTTCTTTTTGCAATGTCAAAAGACTTGCCTAAACTGTACGGATTAATTTTAAGTGGAAGTGCGGTAATATATCTACTGTCATGGTAGCGTTGTATATGTGAAACATAATGATTTTCACACTCGATGTTATATCCATATTTTCTTTTTTGTTGGTCATTTAGGATCTTCATCTATCCAACAAATTTCCTAAATTTTATTTATAACAATGTCATTACAATGGTGACACAGCAGATTTTACACCATCTTGGCGAATTAAACCATAACCAAAAATAGTTTCTGTAGCAGCGTGTAAATTTGTGCCGAAATGGATAATATTTCTCGTGACTATATATACAGGCCAGTGCCTATTAAAAAGGTCAGTGTTTTATGGGCTGTGAAATTGCGAATCAGCTAGTTTTAAATATTTTATATTTCGGAAGATTTTAAAATTTCGGAAGTTCAGAAGTGATTTTTTTCTAAAACAATAACGTAGTGGTTTTCTCTCAAGGTAAAGCCGTCAATAGAAATACATTTATTTTGGCTGACTGAAGTACAAACATTATAAATTCCATTTAAAGTGATAATAGAGGGTTTAATGTAAATTTCTAAATCTGTAGCGCATTGCGTTGTCAGCACTTGACTTCCAGAATCGATAAAAGCTATAATAATTTGTGAACGACCATTGTTACCTTTAACTAAAACCTTAACGGTAGCCAGAATTGTTATTGACTCTTCATTGGAATGAGACATTTTAGATTAGTCAGGTTTTTTTTTTTTTTTAGATTTCTTTGTGCACTCGGTAAAGAATCGTGTTTTTCGTATTGCTGTACAATTTTCTGTTGCCTAGTCATGCATATTGAGGATTAATATCTCGTTTTTGTTCTGAACCGGATAAATATGACATTTATATGAATTTTAAGTGTGTGATACCGTTTCCCACACAACTGACAGTTCTGTGTCGATTTGCAATAACTCGTAGAGTGTTTATGGCTTAGACAATGTTTACAATATTGTTTGCGATAAAATCTATTATTTTGTTTGGAGTTAGATTGTAAAATCGTTACATTTGTAAATGGTATGCGAATATTCTTCACAAAATGTGTATTTAATAGTATAAGCGGCACTTACATGACGAATTGGTTTATTTTGTTTAAAATGAGCGATTGCGAGAAATTAGCTTTCGAAGTAATATTTGGTTTTGATGGACCAGAAGCTGTTGATAAAACATCATCGAGGTGAATAATTTGGTTTTAAGAAATTTTATAAGTTTACCAATAGTCGGCATGTTATGAAATGAAGTGTGTTTGTTCTCAAAGCGTTTTTTGGTTTCGTCATCTAATTTCGTAAAATGAAGAGTTACTTCTTGACTAACGTCATCATTTAAAAGTTTCAGATGTTCGTAAACGGTTTTGCCTATCAAATTACATTCAGGCGATGCTGGGTGATAATACACAGAACATTAATATGACTTTAGTGTTTAAACATCGTTTAAATGTAATTTTTAACATTTAAAGATATATTTAGTTTTATCCTACTTTATATATCCTAATTGTATTTAGTTACTATATGAAATTATTATTTTGTTTATTATATTATTTAGTGCTATTGCTAACTAGTTTCAATGGAGTATCAAAATTAAATGTTACATTTTTATCGCTGTTTGATTTTCGGTATCTCAATTTATTTATGAGCATTATATAAATGCTCTCCGATTTCCAGGCCATGATATCAACTCAGGGTTTCTTCTAAAAACGTATTTAAAAACATCTAAATATCAATATTTTTCTGGATGGTTTGACAAATTTAGACTAAACTTGTCACAGATTATATTCCACATCTAAATTAAATTACTATCAACGTTAACATTACACCCTGAACTTATCTTACATAATATAAATATTTGTTATGTGTCATGTGTGCTAAATTTAATTTCACCCTCAGCGTCAACTTGAAATGTTGTATACTGTGTTTAAATAAAGTTGTATATTATTTATAAAAAAGAATGTGTCCATGAAGGTCCCGCATGGTAAACAAGTACCTAAACATATTATTTAACGTGGTTTATATCTTACCGGGGGAATCGGACATCCGGTAAAATCCATTCCTGCAGCTTGAAGAACGGATTTGATCAATCCAGGGCAGAATCGTACGATGTCGGTACAATGATGCTGAAATTGTAAATGCAAGAAATTTTCCTTCCATCCACCATTTCCAAAAACACTGACATCACCTTCAACCTAAAATAAATCAGAATATCAAAAGTGAATTAAAAATATATATTGTATTAGATACAAACTAATGAATATTGTGTGTGTTTACAGGTGTGATAAAATAAGTATGCCTAATTTCATTTCTGTAGTCACTTACTATAAAATAATGGTCGCTATATATTATGTAATCCATATGAATATAAAATAAGTAATACTTATACGTGTTTAGTATTAGACAATTTTATTAAATGTAGAAAGACTTTAAACTTGTGAGGGCATCCTGAATCATTTCGCATATTATATTTCCCAATCAGTCATGAAGAATATTGTGAACGGTTCCTTTATTCAGGGTTAGTCAGTTTTTTTTTTAAATATTTTCTGCAGACAACATTTCAAAGTAAATATAATATGACTTTCTAACTGGGAAAGTTATTTAGGTGATCATCGACTCTGGATCGGTTACACATTTATTTTCAATTATTAATTTACATAGCTTGGTACATATTAAATATACAAACTAAAATTAACTAATAATTAGTATAAAAATAAGAAACTAAAAAACAAGTAATATTAAACCAATTACTAATGCAATTAATAGTACCAAATTAATGATAATAATGTTAGCAATAACAGACCAAAAAAACATAACATGATATCAGAACAATGTGCGGCAGTTGACCGAGAAAAATAATTTGTTTTCTTTCTTGGGAATGTGTTCAACCTAATTTAAGTCTTGTATTTGATGAACCTAAGCTAACCTAAGCATCCGATGGCCCTTCCCCCAAAATTTTGCTTAAAAATTTCGAAAATGTCAATACTTGTAAAGAAGGTAAAATTTCTAAAATTATGTATGGAAACCCTAAGTAACCCGGGGTCCCCCTCCTCCAAAATTCTGCCCCAAAATGATGGTCACAAGTTATAAATAACTAAAAATTTGCAAAATCATGTTTTTGTTTAATCTAAGCTAACCGTAACGGCGTAACCTACCTTGGGGCCCTCATTCCCTAAAATTTCGGCAATTTTGGGATTAAACTATTGGAGGATCCAGGTCCCCCAGAAGGCTCAGCAGTTTGTGAGGGTGCGGATGTGTGGATGGTATTATCTAAGTAATCTTAACCTAGTTATGTGTGTTGTTCATTCTATATACAGGGGGTCCAAAAATTCTTAAAACACCGAGTAGGATCCGCATAATACTATATTAACTGTAATGTGTTATAGTGTATGGAAAAACATATGATGCTGAGTTATAGTGTACGTTAAAAGCATATAACTCGAACTTAACTGATCTTAACCAAACTCCTAAAAATAGTTATAGTATATGGTAAAAACATATAACCTTAAATCAACTGAGCTTCCGAACTTCCAAAAATGGTTATAGTATATGGTAAAAACATATAACGCAGTATTATGTGTACATTAAAAACACATAACGATGTTATATATTGTATAAGAAAATCATGTTATTCACGAAGTCGTAACCGGGATTTGATCACGCGATGGACCAAACGTCAAGGCCTAACTTAGTAACAACGATTTTAGAACAGCAGCAGTCGGGGTGCCAGAACTTAACCGAGGGATCACCGTCCCATTGTGACGTCATAGGCATAACCCGAGTTAGTAAAACGGCTGTTTAGCCTATCTTCACTCTAAACATTTGGTGTTATAGTGCTGTAAAACGACCAGTAGAAGGCTGTTAATGAACCTGTACTAAACAGCGAACATTACTTAATAGCGTTTGCCTTAGTCCAGGCTTCGGGGATATTTGCGGAGTTTACCAAATTAAGTACCAAAAATCTTTTTAACAAGTTGCGAGTTCGTGGATAACATGATTTTCTTACACACTATAACACATCGTTGTATTTTTTTAACATACACTATAACACTGCGTTATATGTTTTACAAATACACTATTGCCATTTTTGGAAGCTCGGTTAAGTTCGGGTTATACTTTTGTTTTGTTTTGGAGTTCGGTTAAGCCCTTTTATGTTCGAGTTATATGTTTTTTAAGTCCTCTTTATTTAACACTGCGTTATATGTTTTTACCATACGCTATAATACATAAGAGTTAATAGCCTATTGGGTGGAGCCTATTGGGTTAAGGTAACTTAAATTGTCTATGCCTTTTAAAAAAGCCGTATAAATTAAATATTACCTCTTTTAACAATTTCCGGACTCTGTATATAGAAGTAAAGTGTTTCACATACATATAACTGAGATAAGATAACTTAAATAATCCCGCCCCTGCCCTCACTGCCACCCCGCATCTCGCTCTCGCACCGTCTGCTTTGCTTTCTGGGGGAGGGGGACTCTGGGTTAGGTTAGCTTGGGTTGGTCCCAAAATTTTCGAAATTTAAGGGAAGGGCACCCCGAGGTAGGTTTCGGTTAGCATAGGTTTTCACCATACTGGATTTTGAAAATTTTTCGTTTTTTATCAATTTAAAAAAAACTTGTGGTAATTTAAAAAAAACATCGGGCTACTTAGGTTATCTTAGGTTAAACCAATACCAATACCAATTTTCTTATATACAAATTTTGACTTTTTTGAAATTTTAGAGCTCAATTTTGTGGGAGAAGGGCCCTCGGTTGCTTAGGTTAGCTTAGGTTCATCAAATTCAAGACATTAGGTTATGTTCAACACATTCCATAAAAAGCAAATGCAAACAAATTATTTTTCTCGGTCAACTGCCGTACATTCTCCTGATATCTAAATCAAAATGATGTGTAAAACAAAATTTAAAATTAGTTACGTGTCATTCTTGGTCGTTATCTTTAAAATATAAAATTTTATTATTGGAAGGTGACAACTCCCGGTTATAATGATTATGAAATCTATTTGTCAAGAGATGACATATTCAAAAGAGATCAATAACGCCATTTACTTACTGTGTGTTCTGCTTTTCAAAATATTTCTGAAATTTGTATTTTTGACACTTTAAAGAAATTATTAGTTGAAAATCAGAATGCGACATTAACAATTTATTTTATCAACAACAAAATAAAGCAAACACGAAGTATTCAAGAGAATTTTCAATAGAATATGAAACAAAATATACATACACAGATATATATATACCCATTATTTTATTTGTAGCCATATCCGATTGCTATAATATATAATATTATTATTTAATACTTGCCTTAGCAATCCTTTTATAAGTATTATCTCTCGTTTGCAGCTGTTTTACCTTTACATTTTCAGGCGTCATGAGAACGATTACAAAAACTTGAAACTATCGTTATAAGTTGTTTTAACGTTAATCATTAACAAGAAACAGGTCTGCGAGCGTTACCGACATCAGACAGACAAGAATCAAGATAAGGCTTGTTTCGGATTTTTTGGTGTATGAAACGTAAATAAAAAAAATCACACTATTTTTAACAGTTTACAAACAAAACTCTTATTCTATTTATATATAGATATAAAGAGTCCAATAGCTATACATTATTTACATGTTGCAAGTAATACAATACAAAGCTGTCGCAACAACTTTGATAGTAGGCCTATAAGCATTAACTTGATTAATTTTATAAGTAGAACGTAGTGCCCCTTCCCCTCCAGCAGACGGCATCCCCACTTGCCTATATTCTTCCCTCCCGCCAGCGCATCGTAAAGTCTATGCTAAAACTAACGAGCTATACTTAAATACTTTAATTTAATATAAATGAATTTAGGCTATGAATAAAATAGTTTTGTTTTATGATAATTGGATGGGATCGCTTGCGCAAATTTTAATCAAAACTATCTCCAAGAGATTATTTATAAATTTATATTTTTGTATACAGGGTGTCCAAAACGTCCCACCCTCTTAACTTTGAAACAAGTATAAATAAATAAATGAGCTTCGGTTGATCACTACGTGAAACAAAGAGATGAATTTTGGAGTAACTAACGATTTTACCACTTACCCAAAAATAGGGGGGTTGAGAGGGTAATTCCAAAATCTTAAATACAAACTCCCATCAAATTATACCTCATTTTAAAGGGCTTGATAAATGGAAAACAATTCACAAACTAGAGGTCTCTATCTTAACCCTATCGAAAATGGCGGCTATTCAAAGTTGAAAACATCTTATTAACACGGATTTTTAATCAGGTACGTTACAATACCTTTAATTGTAATAAAGCTAAATACTTTCCTTAATTTTAAATGTAGATTAAATGCTCTAAATTACATGCATTTACTTCTTGGCAATTACTTAACATATATGCTGTGATCATCTGACAAGCGTTTTCAATATTTGCTCTTAATTCATCTAAGTTTTGAGGTTTAGTTTCAAACACTTTACTTTTGAGGAATCCCAAAAAAGAAGTCCAGGGGTGGTAGATCGGGTGTCCGAGTGGGCCACTCTATGGTACCACGCCGACCCATCTAACTATGGTCCATTAAACTAAATGCACATTTAAAAAAAATCGAATTATAGTGAGGCCGGGCTCCGTCTTGATGAAATACAGGATTATAAGTTTCATGAACAACTTCATCAATATCTGGAACAATATCATTTTGTAACATATTTAAGTATGCTTCTTTGTACAAATTTCCATTTATGAATAATGGTCCAACTACAGAATTCTTAAGAATCCCTGCACACACGTTACACTTTTGGGGGTCATCCAATGTGGGTTTACGTCTGACCAATACCGGCAGTTGTGGCGAATGACGATCACATGTAAATTAAATGCTGCTTCATCACTAAAACATATTTGAGAAATGAAATTTATATTTTGAATTTCATGCAACTTATTCTCACAAAATTGAAGCCTTCGGTCTAAATCATCATCATTAATTTCCTTTCGAAGTTGGACGTTTTATGGGTGGAATATATGTTCTTCAACACATTATTAACACAACTTTTTGAAATACCGACTTCAAGGGCACTAGACCATAGTGTTTCATAAGGATTCGTGACAAACTGTCCTGATACTTCAACTTGACCATCTTCCGAAATGGAAGGTCGTCCTGATCATGGAGCATCTTTTAGACTGTTTTTTTATGTCAAAGGAAGGTTAATACAAAAAAAGCTCTATAATAAAAAATTATAAAATGTTCAAAATAAATTAAATTAAAATGGTAACAGAATTCACGCTTTTAAGAGGGTTTAAAATAAAGATAAATGTTTTTAATAGGAGTAAAGATAGAAACAGACTGGTTTATAATAGAAATGTAATGGTAGGTTACCAGTATTTTAAATAAATGTCGGGTAGTTAAATTAAAATACTTAAAATAAATACTTTACAGAACGAACTGTGGAACAAATTTCTACATTAATGTGCGCATTATACTTAAGTAACATAATATAATTGTTATAAGGGACAACATCTCTATTATCAACTTGGTGGATACCTTTCCTTGCACCTATTTCATTATTTCTTCAGCGGTAGTTGGGTTATCCATTGTTATTTTCTATAGTTTCCTCTAGAAACTCTTTTGGGTATTTCTTAGTACAACAATTGTTTTTCATGCAAGGAGATTTATTTATTATTGCGTTGACCACATGGTCCGTGTATCATATTCCTTACGACAATATTATGAAATGCAGGAAATTCTTGTGGATCTGGTAGTTCGGCACAGACGCATTGGTCAATTTGAGCTGGTTCATGGAACTTTGATCCTTCGTCAAGAATCAATAGCATATGGCAGTGTGGCAGGCCACGTTTTTGGAATTCTATTACATAAACATATGCATTTACCGAAAACATTATTTTTCAATACATCTCTTTTTATTACATTTAGTTTTCCTCTAAATACCCTAGAAACAATGCCAGGACGATCTGTTGGGGTTTCGATTGCATTAAGAGACGAAAGTATCTCTGGCCAATTAGGATTACAGGTAATTGTCAAAAAAATATCTGGCTTACCAAACTTTTGAACAGTTTCCATGAAGTCTTGATACCTTTGAATCATGTTCCGTGGGCTACCTTCACATGAAGATGGTAGCACAACAATTTTACATGCAGTAAGATTATTAAGTTGAGTTCTTTCAATAAAAAATCTTAGAGACCCTTGTAATGTTCGACTAGCAGTTCTGACTGATGGTTTCTTATGTAGTTTAATCGTTCGCCTTCGACCCGTGTGTACATGTATACAACAAACTGTTTAAATAGTTCCTTTGAGGCATGAATATGTGAGAACCCCTCACGCATCGCTAATCTGTAACACGCAAACTGTAACATTGTTAGCCTTTCTCGTTGTATTTGTCTTCTTTGGCCATTGTGAATTAATTTTGGATCCCACACAGGTTCTCCAAAGGGAAATAAAAGGGGATATACCATTGGGTCGCAGCAATGAATACAGATAGTTTCTGTATTCATTGGTCGCAGTGAGGGCTCATAACCGATAACAGCGTGGGTCCACCTTGTCGGTGGTGAACTACGACGTGACGGTTTTGTGGCTCCCCCTCAAAGGAACTGAAAACTGCAGCTATTTCATCAGCGCTAGGTTTATTGAATCTTCTCATATCCATTGGAATATTGCGGATAAAACGAATTTCTAGGCTGTGGTTTTGTTCCTGGTGTTGAATTATATCAGCTGTTTTTTTGTAGTATTGAGCGTAAGGGTTAACAGATAGTATGTTTGTTAACTTAGTCAGTGTATCTTGTTTTAAATTGTTATTTTCATTCCGTTGCAGCCGTATATCAGTTGCTACTGACGTGTCAATGAAATAAAATTGACCATATGAGGGTAAATCACCATTTAGGGGTCATAAGTCAGAAATATATTGATGAATTTGTCCTTGAACTTTTAAACAATAAGGTCCGTTTCCTGGAAAATCTTTCTGTATAGCAGAAAAAGTCGTGAAACCCATTACACTGTTATATTGCCTCATGTTTTTTTTTATGAAAATTGAATCATGCAGCATTAGTTCTTTTAGTTCGTCATTTATTTGTGGCTGTGGCATAATAATTATTCCATTGTAACAACATGTGTTGAAACCATTTGTAGCCTCCTCTGCGAAATAAAATGCTCCACAGTGATTGCAAGTCTTGCTTAGAAGACCTAAACTATGAGACACAACAATTAATTCATTTTCCAAAGGTCTTCTGAAAGCGGGTAATCGTTCTATGACATCGTTCCCTTGTGGATTTCTTTGCTCTCTTACTTGCCGATCTGAATTATTTCTGTCCGCTACATTTCTGAACACTCTTTCACGTCTTACTGGTCTTCCCCCAGTTAATAACATGATAGAATTTATGCAAAATATTAAGAAAATTATAATTAATGTATGAAAAGTTATTAGAACAGCCACAAAACCTTCCAAAAATCACACTTATAAGGTTTCTCTTCTATGTGTGTGTCAACGTGTATCTTTTATAGGTTAAAGTTGCAGATTTTATTTAAAAATATAATTTACATTAACTGTCATATTATTTTACAGAACAGCTGTTTTATGTTTTTAACTTATTTATTTAATACCAAATGTTTTAATGTAAACTACAGAACAGCTGTTTTATGTTTTTGATTTATTTATTTAATACCACATGTTTTAATGTAAACAAAGCAGACGTTTTTAAATTCTCATGTGTTTCTTATGGGGATTTTTCGTTTTTCGTGGGCCCTAAAACCCCTTAGTTTTAAATTTTAGAAAAATCTTATAGTTTTCCTTCGTTTCTTGAATCGATACCTTTAATTTGATAACTCTCCCATCATCCTCCGATTTACCAAATTCCCACAATTTTGAATCTAAAATTTCGCTTACAAAATTATATAAAGGAGGATTTGAATAAATGGTAAAGTTAATTAATAAAGGAAATTATTAATTAAAAAGTGTTCTGTCTGCCACGCCTGATAGGATAACTCATTTTATATTGAAATATAAATTGTATTTATTTTTTGTGTTAAATACAATTGGTCTTAAAGAAGAGATATTATTTTTATTTTGCAAGTTTTAATTTTTTGAATAAATTAATTATTGATTTTCTTACAACTAACTTGAGAGTAATCAATTACCTGTTGTATAGTTATACATTTCAATATTCTCCTTTAGTATTAAAACTAGCTGACCCGTACGGCGTTGCCCGTAGTGGTTGGTATTTTCAGTCTTTTTAAAGTAATTGTATTCTTTTTAAGTGTTCAGTCAGTGAGTGGTATTTGGCTTTTATATATATAGATCTTAAATAATAAAAGCACTATTGTCATAATAATAAAATATCTGAAATTATGATTTTAGTAACTTTGATCCCCCCCAAAACCCTCCTAAAATTTCGAAATTTTTCATACCCTTTCTTAGTGAGCACCTATGGCCCTAGAGGAAGCTACATACCAAATTTCATTCCAATCCGTTCGGTAGTTTTTGAGAAATCGTGATGAGTGAGTCAGTGGGTTTTGGCTTTTATATATATAGATTATAATTGTGTCTAGCTGTAGTTATATCCGAATCACAAATAACTCAAGTTCAGTTCCAGTGTTGTCCCTACTCAGAGATCAAAAATTAAGAGTACTCGAAAAATAAATTCTGAGCTAAGCAAATTTAAAAGTTAAGGTCTTTATTATTATTGTGGAAGGCCTTTAAGAGATTTTTGTCAAAATATTTTATGAAGATAAATATTACACTCAGTTGCATCGCCTAGGCCATACAAAAGTGATTGCATAAACCTTCCAGTAGGTGATGTAACTTATTCTGCAACGATTATAGTGCAAGTAGTGTTACCAAAAAAAGGACACGAGAGTATTTTAAAATTCAAACCCCAAAAATGGGAAAAGACTAGTTGTAGAGTGGTTCACAATAAGTGAGGCACGTAAGTAATAGTTGTAATATATATACCTTAAATTTGTAATAGACCAACTGTTTATTATATAAGATTGTATTTCTTTGTCTGCCTGTAAATAGCGAACTTAGGTGATACTGAATTTCTTTACTAAAGGTAAGGTCATTGAAGTTTATTATTTTTTTAATTTAACACACTCATGTGCAGTCTTTGTTAGGTACCGTACGATTCCAAACCATTATTTCTTTAAGACTGGCACAGTATATTAGTATTGTTTTTAAGAGAAACATTTTAAAATTTGTAAAAATAATTAACTTACGTTCATAGTATCCCTTATGCCTGAGTTTGCAGTGACTGTGTCGTTGTATATAAAATGAGTTCTATTCAGTCTGCCAATTCTAAATCTGAACTTAAAAGCATCTGTATCATTAGAACATTTAAACGCAGATCTGAAAACAATATCATATGGACCCTGGAAAGTAAATTATTATAAGTAACAATCAGAACTATATAAATAAATATACCAATAACCTCAGGCCATTTGTTGTGTTATTCATTTCAATTATAATCTTTTAACTGGTGTGACAGTTATTAGGCTACGATTCGTTAAACAGTCACGTATACGATATACGTGTATGCAACTAGTTCTGTTTAAACCACAATAAAACATCATAACACACAAATTAATTGACAAAACAAATTATACATTATGTACAACAGTTGTAACCTACTATGTATGTTGAGTAGGGCAATATGCGGGCGAGCCACTAAAAAAAATGATTTGCATTGCTTTTATCACAATACTAAACAAGAAAATTAAGAAAATAATTAAAATAATACAATATTTACAAAAAAGAATATATAGCGATCTAATACACATTAAAATTTAAAATAGATTTGAATCCAAACAATAGTGTAATAAAAATTACCAGTGTCAACAAAAATCTTATGCATTTTAATCCCAATGCAAAGACAAAAAGAAATTAAATAATGCAGCGTCCAAGTGCTTGCCTGTTTAGAGGCTGCGTATGATAGAGAAACATGGGTCAATGGGTTTTAAGCAGTTAAATTAGGTACATATATCGTCCATGTATTGGAACAATTGGACATATAAATAAAATATCTATAAGTTACATTTTTATTTACATTAATACAAAAAACAAATGTATTAGAACGGTAAAAATCCGTTGTGGTTCCTGGATTTTCTGTTTTATAATTAAATTTATAAAATTAGAATTATCTACTGCGGGTTGGCATCGTATGTAGGGCACGCTTGACAAGTTAATTCGAGCGGAGCGTTTTCTGCTAAAATGAACTGTTGAACCCCGACTTGTTAGAAATGGATAAGTAACTTAGAAAAATATATCATGAGTTCCTAGGGGAAACCAGAATGCGGGAATAGTTTGTATTTGAGGCGTTTTCTAGAAATGCATTACGCTAACCGCCTATGTGTTTCCCGTAAGATTACCTAACCAAAAATGATGTAATATTAAAGTTATTAACATGTAAAGTTTCTGGAAAATTTAAAAATTCCTCTAGTTTAAAAAATAAAAGGTTTTTTATGCTTTAAAAGACGAATAAATGTGGAGTAGTGAAATAACAAAATTTGAAAAATGTAAAAAGTAGAGAAAATAAAAAAGATTGAACTTTAATAAAGTTACAAGGAATAAAGTTTTTTTTAAATATAACTTAAGGATGTGATAAAGAATGAAAAGTAGTAAAGCAAAGTAAAATAAAATTTTGAAATTTAATTAATTCGAAAGGGTTGTCAATTTCAAACCTTTAAGGTAAAATAAAACGTTAAATACAATTTTTAAGCAGTAAATAAAACAAAAAAAGGTATTATCTTATTAGGTATGTAATAAAAACCCAGTATGTAAAATAAATTCCGAGAAATTCACTAGCCCCAAAAAAATAAAAAATCGTAAAACTCCCAAAACCAGAAGAAACACTAAACAGATTAAAGTGAAACAGCTGCTAGTAAGCAAAACAAACATAAACAATAACTTGTATAAAGGAAAATAGTGGAAAACTAAAAACCAGAGACTTTTCCGGAAGAGTTCGCGGGAAAGACACGCGCGAGTCGTGATCACAAACCAGACATCGCACGACCAAGTTAGAGAAGAAAGAAGACGACGAACATAATCCAAAAAGTTCACGCGCGATGAAATCGAGTGAATTCGTGAAAAGTTACAAGCGAAGAGGAAAGAAGAATGGTGAAATTATCCGAAGCAATATAACGAATCAGCTGGTTGCAAGAGCCAATAGGAAACTTTGAGACAGGTCTACCTACTTCAGTAAAAATTATATTCAATAAAACATGTGAATTTAATTCAAACAAATGTGTAACATAATTGGGAGATAACAGGAAAACTACTGGATAGTTAAAGATATAAAGTAGAATTGAAAAATCCTGGAAAAAAGGGATTTTCAATAAGAAAAAAAAAACATAGTGTAATGAAAGTAAAGTTGGCAACGAATCTAGTTGCAAACGGCATTATAAATACTTTAACTCAGGAGAACCGGGGGCGTCTTGTATTTTTGAGTTGACAGTTGTCATGTCACTCCGACGCTTGTTTTGATAAAATACTTAAGTCAAGTCACATGACTTAGTATTTTCTTCGTAAAACTTAAATAAATTTTACAAGTGTGACTTAGAGATTACGACGGGACGATTAGAATGTCAGCATAGTTACGAAGTTAAATTACGTAAAATCAGTGGCAACTTAGTTACAACAAAGCTGCCCGTTTTATGGACATTTTGGAAAAATTCGACAGGACTTAGTACTACTAGTCAAGACGGTAGTTACTGAATGAAGTAGTCAAACGAACTTCAGGACTGGACTCCAGGATACCAACAGGCGAACTGCAATGACATGCGATTGTAACTTCGAGGGAATACCGAACCCAGGACTTTTCATCACCATAACCAACTTTAAGAAGACATCCAGCATCGAACAACTAGACCCAACAGGACAACACCCTTTAGCAAGACGACAACAGAAACAGCACGCAGTTCACCTGTAACCCGACATCGTGAATCAACCGCTGACGTCACCACTAGCGTCGAGACGGCAGGACAAAATTGTAAAAAGGTCGGTAGAGAGCGTGAATACGTTAGTCCCTGTTAAAATTTGCCTGATCAAATTTATTGATTATACTGAATTATTTAGGATGTTAGATTAAAATAAAATTGTAAAATAATTTAAAGTAAATTCATAAAGTTTTAGAGTCAATTTAAATAAAATAAAATAAAATATAAAAAGTAACTGCTTAAAAACCGTTTGATTAAAGTATCAGAAAAAATCACATTAAAATAAATAATTTGTTCTGCCTTATAATATTAAGAAAATATTGTAAGCAATTAACTGATATTTTGTACTTGTTGTAGAGTTTCCAAACAGGAAATATTTTATTTTATGTTTTTGAAGAAGATTAATGAATTATTAATGTTTGTTTTTCAATATAAAAATCTTTTATTTGGTAAATTTACCTATTATTTGAATATCCCATTATTGTATGCATAGTAGTTTAAGAATTACCACTGTGATAAATTATAAAAATATCACAAGCACAAATAAGCGTTTTACAAGGTTAGTTTCAGTGTACTCACTACTTAGAGATCGGCGATCGTCAAATTAAATTTAAATGAGCTTGATTAAATTGAAATTAACTGGAAGTATAAAATTAAAGTTTTTTTTAGTCAGAATATTTAGAAAACTTAATATTCGACACCCAGTTGATTCACCTAGGCCTCATAAGAGAGATTTCCAAATACTTCTAGTAGGTGGTATCAACTTAACATTCTATAACAGTTACTGTACAAAAAATAGAGGTAAAAATAGTTGAAAGTTAAAGAATTCTGGTCTCATAAAGTGGGGCCCGAACGTTGTACAGTCGACCGTTGAAGAATCGGCTCCCGAAACGTGGGGCACGAACATTCTACCACATTTACAGTTAACCTTTGTAGTATATAATTAATTATACGTATACGTTATATACATACAGTCATAAGTCTTAATACATTATCCAGACACACACCTTCTTATACACGTACCTAGTTACACTCATGTTAATATTGACAGATATTTGTAAATAAGTATCTTAGTACCTCTTACCCTCACTTTCTATAAAAAATACTAAAATTTCAACAATATTTATATGACTTATACTACTATTTACAACAAACCTTCAATACCTATTTAAATTTAATAAGTGCAATCAGAGATTCAGTTGAAAATAAAACTTCTTAATCAATATTAGCTTTTTTACTAAAAAACAAATTTGTAAATTTGTAAAATTAGAGTTAATTTTTTGCGAATTAAAAAAATATATAACTTTGTTTACTGGCAATTTATCTAATTACAGGCGAAAATTTATATTTTAACTTAACAATAATATATAATACAAAAAGTTCAGAGAAATAAAATGGGTTTTAAAGTATAGGACAGAATTAATTAATTTAAATTACAAATACTATTGGTTTGAAGTGACAAATGATTTTTGTTCTTTATGCAATATGGGAGTTAATGAAGATTATAAATCTGTTTTTATTGAAATAAATATCCTATGTTAGTACAATTAGAACGTCTTATTCAATAAGATAGTTCTACCTAAGTCAGAGTTCAAGTAACTTATTAATGGAACATGACAGTTTTTTGCCTTGCCAAGTAAATGCCATGATCAGACGTGGCATTATATTATACAAAAGGGTCTCCGACGTGGTATTGGTAAGAGGGTTCAAATTTGTACATTGTATTTTTTTACATTGATTACTTTTCGTATGTTCAGTTTAGTTATGTGTGTGTGGGAGGGTGTGTGGGGGTGTGTGAGTTTGGGGGGGGGGGGGGTGTAAGGGTGTGAACGCATATTAAAAATGTATCCATGTTATATTTTTATATTTATATTAATTGCTTTTAATTTGTATATTAAATCAATGTAACTTGTTTAAATAAGTTAAATAAAAGTAGTTCATATTTTTTAAGTCAGTTCACATGGCAACCCCAATTTGCGAACCAGCAGTTTAAAAATCAATTTATTGCAGTGCTCATGCGCCACGTGAACCTATATAGTTTTGAAAGATTCCTGAGTTCTGGCGGTATTTGTGTTGTTATTTAAACATGGAAGGAAGTATTAAATTGAATATTATTTAAGTTTATAAAGGCCTGAATTTAGGAATACTTCACAATATTCAGATTTAAACGACTTTAGTAATAAATACTTTAATAATTATAGAAAAATATCAATATCCCTAAAGGAATTTTCAGATATATAAATGTGCCTTCTTTGACCATTGACTAATACCACTAATTAACATAATGTAATTAATTTAAATAATTGCATATGATGGTGAGCTAATTAATTTTAAATTACAAGGAGTCCATTTATTTATATTAAGGAGTAACTTAAACATTAGCCTAAAATATAAATTGTGTTAAAGTAAACTAGTGGACACGGCAATGCTTCGCTATTGCTTGATTTACCTAACCTAAAATTATATTCAGTTTTTGATGCAAATCAGTTGTTGATCAAAATCAGCTGTTGATCAAAATCAGCTGTTTTAAGCTTTTCATATGAACAGCTGTTTTTTGTGCCCCTGATAAAATCAAAAGAAATCTTTCTTCTTCTTCTTTAAGATTGACCTTCCATAAGATTAACATGGCAACTTTGAGGGCTACTGGGGCGAAGCCCTTAACATACATTGAGCTAATTTTAAGGGAAGCACAACTTCAGAGTGAGCTCTGTAAAATGACACCAAAAACATCAAAATCGGTTAAAAACTCTAGGAGGAGTTCTACTCACAAAATAACCCCTAGCAAATTAATTATGTATATATAGATATAGATTTGCCTCAAATAAGAAAACTGTGATTGTTGTAATGCCAATCAATTATGTTTGAGTACGAATCAATAACTGCCATAGCGAAATCAATGTTGTTTATTCTAACTCAAAAATGTAGCGTTTCTTGAAATTTTTAAAGACACTATCTTGTGGTTTTGTTGCCAACCTGCCAGTCACAAGTTCTCGTTAGTTTATATGACAGTTTTGATAATCATTGACTGTAAGCTTATTACTGAAACATAGGCTGTTATTATTACAGACAATATTACAATTGTGTGATTAATTTAACATTTTCACTATTTTGAAATTTTTAGAGTTGATGTACTAATCGAAAGCTACATGAAAAGTACATGTAAAAATGATTACTCAATATTATATTTATTTCCAATGCTATAGGACTACGTTTAAACATAAATAATCATCCAGGCAGAAACATTTTAGGACATGTGTTTAGGTGGTACGTTTTTTCACTTATAAATTGTTATTCTCAAAACTTATTTTGTTATGCCCTAAAATATAAAACTTTCTGTCTCTTGTAAATTTGTGTAAAGTGAAACACACAAAAAACAACAACATGCTCTATATAAATAACATTTCATGGTACTAAAATACAAATAATTGGTGTTATACATACAATGAATTAGTGACTAAATATTATGAAATGACAATGAAACTTACCGCAAATGGTGCCTTGCAGATGCACAAAGCAATGTATGTTATTACAAAAAGAAATACACAATGAATATTCTTTATCTTAAAATACAACTGGTCAAACAGTTTCTAGTCGCCCGGAAATACGATGGTTTATATATTAAGGACGATAAATATAAAAGGTTACTCGCAATGTCAATATGTAGGTTATCTTCCTATTTCCGTCGTGCATTTCCGCTTGTTTATGCTCTCTACCACTGTGTCGCTAAAGATTTATAGTTTTCCATTGTAGCTTTATTAATTACAATTGGCGATACTTTGACTGAACCTTTTTTTCTTCGACTTTAGATAACACTAAACATTTTGGTGCTGAGCACTCAGATGATTGGGTTTCCTCCTCAAGAGTCGCACGTTTCTTCCCAAAGCTTCCTCACTAAGCCACACAATTTGTAACGACAATCTTAGTGTCGCCAAGAAAACTACTGTAACAGAGGGTATCCTACAAGAGAAGAAGTGTCGCAGTCAAAGCATTCCCTCTAACTAAAGTTGCAAGCAAGTGTAAAATATAACATTTCTCTATTTACTTCATGACAGTTTATAATATAATTTTATTATAAGAATAAATTTATGGATTTCTACATTAGATTGCTGATGCTATTAAATAGATAGTATACTGCTAAATCATAGCCTATATTTAACTTGATGCATTTTGTTATAAAACATTGTTACTGAAGAAATGTTTTGAGGGACGATATTTCTTGCAGCTGAGGGCTTTGACATTGCCTCATTTCAAACCATTTTATAAATCCATCTTTTGTAATTGAGTGTTGAAAAAAAAAACTGAATATTCTTTATAAAATTGCGGATCCGGTTTGCGTTTCAATTTTAACTATACATTTTGTATTGTGTAAAAAAAAAAGGTTCAAACTCGGTACTTCAAAAATGTCAATTACATGAGAAATAAAAAAATTAAAGATTGTGGCACGCAAAACGGATGCGTATGTGACTGTGCTTAAAATGAGACCTTGAAAACAATTTTATGATACAAAATAAACGAAATAATTGGTTTGAAATTTAACATTGCTCTTATGGGATACAAATCCAAGATGGCCGCCACTACAGCAGACCTTAAGAGATTGTCTACCAAGAACCTTCAGTCTTTATTATAAACCATATTCTGGGTGGCGTAAAAGTCACTTCACACTGCTATAAACAAATACTGAATTTCTTTAATTTCATCTGACTAGACCAATTGTGTTTGTGTTGTCGCTAACTGACAACGCATAATTATCAATATTTTGTAATACCAACATCACAGGCTAAAACTATTGTACTAATTCTTGTTGTCAATTTGTTTTTATAGAATATTTTTTGCCGACTGTCAAGCGACTTTTGCTAAACCTTATATGGTTTTTGCTAACAACTGAAGGTACTTGGTAGAACTCTATCTTAATGAAATTGCAATACACAGTATTTAGTAAATTCTATAAATTAATATATTTTGGCCTTGTCGACGATGGTTTTGCCAGTAACGGCTTTAACAAGGCAACACAGACTAAGGAAAATGTCAAAAAGTAAATATCCCTACTAAAACGGCGTCCTTTACGTTTTGGGATCTTAAAAAAATATGGTTCTAAGAATGACCAATTTAAATGATGTAATGCTCATTTGTCAGGAAGAAAGGTGAAGAGGTAAAATATTGTCTACTTAAAGTTGTGGTATTTAAATTGCTTTCTTATTTTTAATACGGAACTTGATGACACCTAAGTTTCGTTCACACTGACCTAAACCAATGAATACAGAATACTATAAGAAGCACAGGGGTATAGGGAAAAAGTCTACGCTTTTCAGCGACTTGAAGACAATAGTTGGGCGACTCACCAACAAGAGCGCTAGCAGCAAAGCTTGACTGTATCAGACCCTTTTGATCCGGACTGTACACAATATATTTCTCTCTCACTTCCTCCACGCAAAAAAAAACATTTGCAACTTTCACTCACTACCCCTGTCAACAACGGACCCTATCTTAAACTGTTTCCTAGCTACTCGTTGTTTGTCAAGTCGTTATTGGTCGTTTTACCACTAGTTAAAATTTCATGTGCATGTCTTGTACGTGTAAATAAATTAAAGATTAAGTGTCATAAATAGTGATTTATTTTAACACCTAGAGGCTAAGTTATTGTAACAAGAACTAAAATAATATTTTGTTGTCAATAAATTTGGTATAGTGTGTGTTCTAGGTTATAAGGTTTGTATCTGGGACACGCACAGTTTTAAGAAGCGCCTCAATAGCGTTGTTGGTTATCATGCTATTGCACAATAATTATTGTCAAGACAGTTTTATAAAGGATGTAAAAAGTTAAAGTTACAAGAAGGCCGAAGTCAAATTGTAGGGTTGACGCAGACGGGGAGGGGGGCTGTCTCATACGACTGCGCTACTCTCTAGTGGATGTTTCTTGAAGTAATAGTTGCAGGTTTCAGTAGATTTGGCGACTTCAGCGCAGCCCGGTGGTGGGCCGCTTAACTATTTTTTTGAGTAGAATTTTTAACATGGAGCCTGTGCTTCTTATAGTATTCTGTATTCATTGCCAAAACTGAGAGCTTGAACTGGAAACAACTGTTTAACTTCCAAATTATACGCTTTAGCTTAATATGGACAAAATTTAAGCATTGTTGCATTTTTGATTTGCCCACCTGTTGCATCAGACAGTAAAACAATATTCTTCGTTATGGTGTAGACTAGAAAAGTGATTAAGCTGTTCTCTGCAAGAAGGGCTTATAAAAGCACAAAACAAACACACTCATACCATCCCTAAACAAACCATTTAAACTTTCACAACTGTATTTAAATAGACAGTACAGAGAATCCATGTATGCAGTCTCCCCAATAAGGGCGTATGGGCCTAAAATGAATTACTGCAGCTACTTACTCAATTGAATTTAAAACCATGTAATGTAATTGGATTTAAAACCATCAATTGTATGAAAATGAGTCAATTGTATGTAAAACCATCAATTGTATTTAAACTGTTAGTTGGTTTGTAAAACTGTGTAATTGTATAACAAAACCATGTAATTGTATTAAAAACCGCCAATTGTATATAAAATCGTCAATTGTATGTAAAACCGTGTGATTGCACGTAAAACCATGTAATTGTATGTAAAACAGTAAATTTAATGTACAATTGTTATTTCTATGTAAAACCGTCAGTTGTATGTAAAACTGTATAATTGAATGTAAAATCGTATATTGTATTTAAAACAGTGTGTATTTAAATTCGTGTAATATTATGTAAAACCGTTAATTACATGTTCAACCGTGTAATTATACATAAAAGAGTAAATTGTATGTAAAATCGACAGTTGTAAGAAACCCATCTATTGTATGTAAATCCATCAATTGTATGTAAAACCGTGTAAGTGTATGTAAAACAGTAAATTGTATGAAATACGTCAACTGTATGTAAACCCGTCAATTGTATTATTAAAATCGTCAATTGTATGTAAAACAGTATATTGTGTGTAAATACGTGTAATTGTATATAAAACTATCAATTGTATGAAAACACGTTAATCACATATTATATTATTTATCAAGTCCATTTTTTTGTCGGTACGCCATAACTTGCTTAATATATCATCAAATTACATGAATGAGGCATCATTTGAAAACTTTCCTTAACCGCTACACCGGAACAATATATAAAATACAATTATACGAAGAAAAAAAAAAGAAGAAGATATAGAGAATCTAAAAGTAACAGTGATGTAAGATCAAGTAAGTTGTAGGGATATTTTCCTGCCGTAGCCAACCCTAATGATAACAATACCCAGCTGGAGAGCTGCCGTTACACCACTACATTGCTATTTTTAAAACTAAGAGTTTTATGGTCTGTGTTTATATGTACTTTTTTCCTATTTTGACCCATAGAACCACTCCCCGAAGTTTGGCACTTTACTTATGGAACACCCTTTAAAAATGGCGGCCTTCTAGTCGATCGGTTAGAGTACCTGACTCCAAAAGTTTAAGTCGAGTATGAGTTCCAGTGAAGACTATGGATGTTCGCCTAGTGGGATCTCTGACGATGATATTCTAGCACTTCGGAGGTTCGCACACTTCCACTATTGCACGAAAACCGCTTCCAGTGCGAAACCCTTATTTGGTGTTTATTAAACTTATTTTGTGAAATATCAGAATTAAATTGCAATATTTATTATACAAGTACCTACAAATTGTTTTGTAATTTATTGACATTATATAAATGTTTTGTAAATAAGTCATATAGCTTCTAATACTTACAATAAACAATATATTAACATAGTTCTATACAAAAATACAATACATTTTATTATGGGTTAAAACAGTAACATAACACTAAGTTGTAAACACTATTTAGTCCTAAATGTAATCTATCTATATTATACATAATTAATTTGCTAGGGGTTATTTTGTGAGAAGAACTCCTCCTAGAGTTTTTAACCGATTTTGATGTTTTTGGTGTCATTTTACAGAGCTCAATCTATGTTAAGGGCTTCGCCCCAGTGGCCCTCAAAGTTGCCATGTTAAT
>JAGFPH010001352.1:52551-65678 GCA_018207615.1 Philaenus spumarius
AGGTTAGGTAAATCAAGCAATAGCGAAGCATTGCCATGTCCACTAGTTAAGATGAATTTGCTAACATTAAATGTAACCGTAAAGGAAGATAATGGTGGAATAAGACTTTAAGGAATGTCGGGAATTTCATAATGAAGACCTGTGGGATGAACTTCAGAAGTATGCGGGAATATTACTTTACTTTATTGGAGTAACCCTCTTCCAATAAGTTCACTACGTTCAATAACGTAGTGAACTATAAATTTTGATCCTAGGTTATGTCATGGATTCAATACATCACACGTAGAAATTCACTGGAAGTGGTTTCCAATAGACAGGCCTATTTAGAGTGGTTATAAAGTGAGTTGCAATCCATAACTTTATTATTAACTACCTGCAGTACCCGTCTTCGATGATATTAACAATAAACAACTCTTCACAACCTTATTAGGTAATTCGTTAATATGTGAAAACTAAACTTAATTTTATTGAACGAAAGTAGATCAAATAAATTATAACTTAAAACTGTAGACTGAGACAGATTTTTAATCCAAGATCTTTGGTTATTTAGCTTAAAAATTTAAACTAAATAACACAACCATTACCCTCAAACAGAAAAAATGAGAATGATTTATATGACGTTTGTAACGCGATAGAAAGTAGGAAAATTTACTTAATGGAGCAAACCATACAATCTTGTACCTACTCGGTTTATATTTTTCACTGATATTTAACCATTGTATAAACGAAAATTATTATAATTTAAAAACAATACATATATGAATTATAATACAATACCACGAAGGAGAACACTAATAATAGGGGAGGGATTTGACAAGTAGGAGAGGCCGGCACTGCCCCGTAATCACAGGTTAATGTTGTGATGTCTGCTCCTCCAAAGATGGAAGATAATAGACCAAATGGCTTAGCCTGAAGTAATACATCTAATTACTATTCTAGAATAGATCTAAAGATGACAGAAAATAATATTAGGTAAGTTTTGGTTAGGTAAGTTGTGTTTTTCATTGCGTTTCAGACGACTGTTTACTTGTATGGGCCAGTTCAGACGTTACATTTGAAGCGGTTTTGTTTAATGAAACTTCGTCAAGGGCAAACTGAATCTTTAAAATATTAGTGATCTTTTAGACTTGGTTGGTAGGTCAAAAGTAGTTATTCTAGATGAGTGTTAACAAATATTAATTGGCAAGGTAAATACGCAAAAGTCTCACTCAGATATACAATCAACAGTGAACTCTAGAAATGCTAAAGAAGAATTAATAGAATTTACGATGAATTTGTCAAGTAATATATATAAAAACAGATTTAAAATAGTGTTATTTCAATAATTTATATAGGTCTAATATTCATATTTCACATTTTTGTTTTAAAACGGAAGCAACAAAAATAACCTACAATCAAACTGATATATTGGTCCGTATCTATTGTTGGCACAACAAAGTATTATGTAAGATAACTTTTAGTGATGTACGTTAGGACTGTTCTGAATGCAATTTTTAATTTAGCCTTAAACAATGTTTTGATTAAATGAACAAAATATTTGAAGGAACACATGGTTGTTCTTCTGCCTCTAAATTTTTAGAAACAAAATGTTAAAACTACTTTTTATTAATAGTAAATGCAATAAATAATGCCCAAAACAATTGGTAATATTACACCAAACAATAATAGGTGCACGGAAATTTCCTTTAATTAGTTGTGCAAATATCAAATTATGTTGTACTTTATTCGCCAATTAAATTAATAGTAGGTTCACAAAAGGTTCTTTTAATTAGTTATACAAATATCTCCTTATGTTATACTTAAATCTCCAATTAAATTGATAATAGGTTCACGAAAGGTTTTTTAAATTAGCTATACAAATATTAACGTATGTTATACTTTAATCTTCAATTAAATTAATAATAGGTTCACGAAAGATTCCTTAAATTAGTTGGACAAATATCAACTTATGTTATTCTTTAACCTCCAGTTAATAATAATTTTATGAAAGGTTCCTTTAATTAGTTATGAAAATGTCAACTTATATTTTACTTAAACTCAAATTAAATTAATAATAGGTTCACGAAAGGTTCCTTAAATTAGTTGTACAAATATCAACTTATGTTATACGTTAATCTCCAATTACATTAATAATAGGTTCACGAAATATTCCTTAAATTAGTTATGCAAATGTCAACTTATATTATACTTTATTCTCCAAATAAATTAATAATATTTTCACGAAAAGTTACTTTAATTAGTTATGCAAACATCAACTTATGTTGTATTTTATTCTCCTATTAAATTAATAATAGGTTTACGAAATGGCCTTTTAATTAGTTATGCAAATATCAACTGCTGTTTTACTTTAATCTCCAATTAAATTAATGATAATTTCACGATGGGTTCCTTTAATTAGTTATGCAAATATCAACTTATGTTGTACTTTATTCACCAAATAAAGTAATAATAGGTTCACGGAAGATATCTTCAATTAGTTATGCAAACATCAAATTATGTTGCATTTTATTCTCCTAGTAAATGAATAATAGGTTTACGAAATGGCAATTTAATTAGTTATGCAAATATCAACTTATGTTATACTCTAATCTCCAATTAAATTAGCAATAGGTTCACGAAAGGTTCCTTTAATTAGTTATGCAAATATCAACTTATGTTATACTGTAATCATCAATTGAATTAGCAATAGGTTCACGAAAATTTGCTTTAATTAGTTATGCAAACTTAAAATTATGTTGTATTTTATTCTTCTAAAAATTAATAATAAGTTCACGAAAGGGTACTTTAATTTGTAATGCAAATATCAACTTAATTTGTACTTTATTCTCCAATTAAATTAATAATAGGTTCACGAAATGGCCCTTTAATTAGTTATGCAAATATCAACTTATGTTATACTTTAATATCCAATTAAATTAATAATAATTTCACGAAAGGTTCCTTTAATTAGTTATGCAAATATCAACTGCTGTTGTACTTTAAACTCCAAAAAAGCAAATGTTTGTATATATATTTCAAAAATCTGCATTAGTGCAAAAACATACAATTATCTGTCAGTTCTCAAATTTATTCGGATAGGCCGATTTAAATGACGCATCTAATAATAATATTCAGTAGACGGTGAAACTTAATGCTAATAAACTCAAGAATCTTATCAAATAAACTTCTTAAATAAACAAATTTTAAGGTATCAAGGCATACAAGTTGAACAGGATAATCTAAATCAATCAACAACTTTCGTAATCTTTTAAACATTATATTGCTTTAGTTCAAATCATTTTCTATATTAAACCCATAATATTATTGGTGTAAGTAAACAATGTAAAAGTATTACTATAGAAACCAAAGCAAGAATGCTACTTTGTTGTCATAAATTTAAAACAAAAATTAATATTTTATTTGTGGTAACCTAACTGGATGGTTTCTAAACAAATTATATTACTTTGGTTCATTGGCGGATCCAGGGGGGGCTGTGGGGGCTGCAGCCGCCTTTGGGTTATTATATTTTTGTTTAATCGTCTAAGTGACAGAATGTTCAATTGAGTAGTCTCAGATAACTCAACTTGTAACGAATATTTCACTAAATATTACCAAATCTCAATAAAACAAAAACCACGTGAAAGAAAATGTTTTAAACTTCAATTTTTGTTTTACAAATTTCTTCTAAAAAGTATATTTACGTATGTAAACATCGTTGTAAAATTGTAGTTGCCTAAATCAATATTGAAGCCGCTAGAAAGCAAAAGGAAATGACTCAAACTCGTCACTTTATTAAAGGCACATAATTGTTAGACAGACTTGTTTTAAGAAGAAGATAAGGACACCACTGGATTTGTCAAGATTTTAACTTTCTACCACCATCTTCTATCATTCGTAATTCTCTTATAGTTTCTTAGATATGAAATTGTCTGTAAACCCTTGCCATTGGACAGTTTTCAAAAAATGAGAAAGCACATTTTGCAATTGATGTATTTATTACAAATCTATATGCAGTATTCGTACAATAATTTTTATATCGACTTGAAGTGCAATTTCTATATTTTCGTTTAATATAAGGAAAACCTGGTTTAGTGTTCCGAACTATTCGGGTATTTCCGTGAAATATGTAGGCCTACATTTTCATCGACCTAGGCGCGTTAGCCGTTATCTTTTCCTGTCTGGCTGGAACTACATACTATACGTTTGTGAGAATTTTGTTTAGTTGTAATTTAGTGAAATAAGTTCTTAGAATAAATATTTAAAATTTTCAAGTATACAGTTCAATTATATGGTTTATTCTCTACAATTTGTTATAATAAAACTGTATTTTTGGGTAAAGCATATAATCCTTCATTCCTATTCAAAATGGGTGATCGTGAAATAGTCTAAAAAGACGTTTTCAAGCACTGAATTACAAAAAATTATTCTATACCCCCCCCCCCCACCCGACAGCCCCCTCCTTGAAAACCGGCTGGATCCGCCCATGCTTTAGTTAGATTCTGTCAAGAGTCAGACGTTTATTTCTTGTTTTTCGTCGTTAGTAATTTTCAAATGTTTTTCTAATAAAAATATAAGCCCGAAATATTAAATAATTTTTATAGTTATTTGTGTTTAAATGATGAGCTCGACGTTTCAAAACGTCAGGCAGTGTTATTACCTTTTGGAGCATCGCCGTTTTAAAACGTTCTATTTATTTTTTTTTTATGACGAAAAACTTGAGCGGTTTTCATTGCCTGGTCATTCTATTTAATATAGTATGTCCTACGATGTGCTACTATGTATGTATATATGTTATTTTTCATAACATCTTTCTAATCTGGCAACATTGCACGTCTGACAACAGTGTTTGTTCTGAATCGTGCATAATCTAATTTTGTTCTATGCTATTGTGATTGTGTTTTTAGTTCAGTGAGTTGTATCTAACCTCAAAGTAAATATTAGGTGATTTTAGTGATATTAGTAATTTTCTACTATATTTTGTAAATTATTACAATTCGTTTTTGTTTTGAAAAATACCATACTAATGACATGTTTTTAGTATTAATAAAATTTATGTTTAGAATTAATTAGAGTTCAATAATTTTATAATATTTCTATGATATTTTGATGTTTATAATTTATTCTTATATTTTTGTCTAAAAGTTTTGCTTATTATAAGAATACAAAACTAAAATTTCTCACCTAACCTAACGAAAATTTCGAAATTCTTTTTAAACACTAAAAATTAAACTGTTACAACGTATTACTTATCTTACAGTTTAAAAAATATTTTCTAACCATTTCATAAAAAAATAATCTTGCTCCTTGGGGTTAGAAATTTCTAAAATGTTGCTCATCAAAGGGTTAAGGGAGGCAAATTTCACTTTGTCGCCCAGAAAGGTAATTTTTTAACGGCGCGGCGACTAAGATCCTTTATTATAAGACACATTTCCCTCTAGTTATATCAGTAAATAATTTACATTTTACTGTGGAACCAACTTCATTAAAACACAGGCATTCTTATCTACAAAAACAATTGAGGTTATGCCAAGTTTACACAGACGCGGTTCGTTGATGCATTGTTGTTTCATCAGTTCTTTTACTAACATATGATTTAGCGGGCGGAAAAGTGCCTATATAAAAAGCATTGAGCAAATTTTGCAGTATAAAATAAATTCAATGCATTGTATACGGTCACTTTTCCGCCCGCGCGCCGGATGGTAAGTAATTCTTCCTATTTCCTTCCTTTCTTTTGCCTATTAATGAGGCAGAAAAGACCTCTTAAGGGGAGCAGGAAGTTCCTATTCCACCCATGTTAATTTTTACAAACTTTAGGTACATTTATTTTAGAAACTAAAAGAGCTGAAACACTGAATTTTTTTCATGCTGAGAGTACACATTTGTGAACATCCCCTTCCACTTAAGTTAAAATATGTTTATAAATAAATTTTGTAGGTAATTTATTATGTATTTGTAAAAAAATAAATTTTTTAAATAATAATTTTTTTCAAATAATCTTTTGTTAAGATAGAACAACTAAAGTGGTAGCAGCCTTATCTTCATACATACAAGTTTTCAGCCTTCTACCATTTGTAGTTTCTGAGATAACTACACCTTTATATGTGAAAAAAAGTTTCCGGGGAAACCAGACTGAAAAGTAAAACTAAAACTCACGTTTTGTTGCAATTTAATTTTTAAAACATCCCCGCTCCACAGGCAGGGTCTCTTGATCCTCATCTTCCTTAAATACCTGATCCTTCATAATTATCATACTTATAAAAAGACAGTTTCTTTGAAGAAGAACTTACATTTAGTTTTTCAGTAGAAGCACTAGGAATGTTATTCGAGATTTGATTAGGCCTAGCCCTAGTGTCAAACTTTTGGACTGATTTCCTCTAAATTTTTGTTTAGTTTTGTATGATACTTTTGCTCTTGTCATGCTGATAATAACTTATTTACACTCAAGAACAATACAGACTCCTAATCTAACATTAAACTACAAACAAAGATCATATTTGGATATAAAATTTAAATTTCCTCACTCACAAACACGTATAACCTCAAAAACACACAAAAACAACAACCGTAAGCAACAGTCAAGACTATTCCCAGCTTTTAGTGAACCGGTTTACTAACAGCAGAGTCAAAATACCCTTCTATTTCAAACATAAATAAAAAACATGTTTGTAAAATTGTGTCAATCACAGTATCATCCCAGTCATACGAATAATATGTTTACATACTATGTTTATTTATTATTTTATTTCTAAGTATATTTGAGCAAAATAACTTACATATTTTAAAAGTAGACATTTCAAGGTACACAAATTTGCAATAAAATTATTTTTGAAAAGAAATTTTTGTTGGTCGCCGGGCTCTCCTAAGTATTATCTGCAGGAAAAAATATTATCAAGATAACTTTCGAAAACAAATACAATTTTGGATTATAAACTCCATTCACATTCATAACGGCTGATTTTACACTACACCTACCCGATAACGGCACCATTGGCAGATCCAGGACCTTATCTGGGAGGGGGCAATACTTTCCAGGTATGCAAAATAACTGGTAGGTTTTGGGGGGTTCCCAGAAAATATAAAAAATTTTAACGCTAAACGATGAATTAGAATGAAAATATTTTGGTTGTCAACAATGTTTTACTTGTTATTAAAATTATTTTTTTTGTATTTACTGATGTCTAAAAACTGTGGATTGGCATCGGCCTTCGTACAGCGCACTTTTGATTGTTTGCTTGAGATCTTACTCGCACTTGTATTATATGTCAAAATATTACACATTTTACGAAAAAATATTGCTTTTTTTTGACGACCTCTAATGAGTGAAATTCTGATTTTGGGACACAAGCCCCAAAACGAGTAAGAAAAAGAAAATAGAAGTCACAGATGATGTGACGATGTAACTTATCACTTATACCTATAACCATATTGTGAGTGAGAACAATATTTATTCTCCATACAATACTTTTGACTTCAATGAAATTCAACAAATCTATTTCGGATTTCAATTTTATTCACAAACTAGCTGACCCGTACGGCGTTGCCCGTGTTGTTAGTATTTTCAGTCTTTTTGACGTAATTGTATTCTTTTTAAGTGTTCATTGAATACCCATGCGTATCCTACTGTGGTCATGAAAAAAAGGCTACGCTATTTAAGAAAGCACTGAAAATTGTATTCCTGTAAACTACTATCTAACATGAAAAAGCTTTAAATATATCGTTTTAATTTATAGTTTTTACTAATTTTGACTTTCACTTAATTTCATTGACAATGTTGCGAGCACCTACGGCCTTAGAGGAAGCTACGTTCCAAATTTCATTCCAATTCGTTCTTATAGGGGTTTTTAGTAACTTTGACCCCTCCCCCCCAAACCACCCTAAAATTTCGAATTTCTTTTAACCCTTTCTTAGCGAGGGTTTAAATTAGCTGGGGGTCGTAGAAAAGATATTTGAATCACTTTGTAACATCCGCGTTAATTTAGGATGTAACAAACTGGTTCAAATAGAGTTTGTAATTTTAAATGTATAGGCATATGCATGGTGTCAAATAATTTGTTTGTTATTATTATTATTATTGATAGCGAAAATATGTTTTGAAAAGAATTAAAAAATTCATAGTTATGATATATTTTATATAAACAATATTTTAAACAGCATATTTTATTATCTCTAAGTAGGCCTATATAGATATTTAATAACCAATGTTTGAGTTGAATTATAATTCTGTAAGCATTTTTCGTTGATTTTTCGTTGTGTTTGTTTATAGTTTTTCAATCTAACCTTAAAAAGCTGTTTTTTTGAAGAGTATTAAAGTGATTATAAATTTGTTAAGTAATGTTGCTATGGTAATGATTGTAAACAAACATAACGTGTTGCTAAGCTTTTTATACGAACAGCTGTTTTTGTAAGCTATGGTTTTGAGTTCATACAGTAAAGGCTGTTGAGTCCTGAAACTTTTCAAATTTTTCTTTATGTATAAACCTTCTATGAACTACTGCAAACATTTTAAGACCAAAATTAGCCAAATCGGTCCAGCCGTTCTCGAGTTTTATCGAGACTAACGAACAGCAATTCATTTTTATATAGATAGAAGATAGATTAAAGCGTGGGTAGGCCTAAAATATAATATTTTTGATTTATTACTTGGTGAATAATTATCGGAGGTTAGATTTTTAGTGATTTTATTATTTCTTACTAACGTTCATTGATCATTATTAACTTTTTAATAGTTTTAATTTAGAATTACGTAAAGTAAATTCTGAACTAACAGAAGGATTTTTTATTTGGACAAAACATTAAAAATAAAACTCGCGCTTAATTTGATTAAGGTACGTAAATATAGGCCTATTGCCTATATATATGTAGACCTACGTGTACAACTGAGAATAAAGAGGAAGCTTACCTATTGATGTATTGTCTTTTTTTTTTTAATAGAAAGATGTTAGTTTTGAAGTTCATTTCATATTAGTTCAAAACTATATCTCAATAAAATATCAAACAAAAATACATCAACAAATTAGAAAACTTGATCTGTTTTTTAAGTAAACAACTCGCCAAAAGAGCTAAGAAAACCATAGATTAGAAATTTTACTATATAAGTTACTTAAGCCGAAAACGAAGCAAGACGCGATGTGTGTAAATTCATCGTCAGAACGATGAACCAACCGATTCAACTTCAATAAGCAAGAAACAAACTTGGAAATATTGCTTTCCCGATCGATTTTTCTATGCGTTAATCTCGCGTATTTCCGGTAGAAATCAGAATGCAATAAGACACGTAACATTTTTGTTTCGGAGTTCGGGAGGGGCAATTGCCCCCTTTGCTCCTCCCCCTGGATCCGAGCCTGAACGGCACGATGTTGGTGGTCATTTCACACTCACCAAGATGTCGGTGTCGTGTCGTTGCAGGCGTCGACATGTGTGCAGCAGGTCTACCGTATTTATCAGCACGATATCGTCTCAGTTTGTTGACGTTGTTTACAGTTGCTATGATAATTGATCAATATTTGCCCTAGGTAAATCATAGTTAAATATTTTTGCAAACCAATTTTCAATTATATAACTTAAGACTATCTGGACCTTGTTTAGACACGCGAAAGTTATAATTTATAAAATAAATATTTTTGTTTGTTAGATATGGCTAATAATACTGCTAATTTCAAATATTATATCGTAACTTTAATTTATCTTGTTGAAATGAAAGTATGCCCTGTTTGCCTCGGAGGATTAACCTCTTTTCAGTCTTTTCCAGAATTTGGTATTTTGGCAAACAGATGAGTTACCATCCTTGCCATAGACCCGCATGTCAACAAATAAAAATTTGTAATGAGAATCTAAGACTGCCAAGAGCACTATAGAATACAAGTTTTTGTAATTGAAATGCTCTGAGCCTGCATGTCGAACATTCTTTACACCAATATGATTCCCATCTATGGCATCGAGACACAGGTGATGTAATCATAAACAAATGGCGAAATATAAGACGCGTTCACGAGAGCTTTACGAATTTCAACTGGACAAGGAGCTAAATAAAAAAATACATGTACACTTAACAGTTGCGTTTTTTATTAAACGCATTTAAAAAGTGTGAAACTACAAACAATTTAACCCAGGATGTCGTGGAAGGTAGACGACAAGGAATGTTAATTACAATCGATAGAAGTTCAATTGGCACCTGAAATGTTTCCTCCATATACGACTGAGTAAATCAACTTCGCAGGTCAATAACAAAGTTCCGAACACAAAAAAAGGCAATTGAACGCTGTAGAGCGATAAATTTTATCGTAACTTAAAAAGCTAATAATTCAAACGACCCTTCCAATCACGAGATGATGACGTTGTCCATTGTACCGTATATTCGTGAAATGATCGAAACAAAACTCATGGACCTCCACATGGACATTCCCGTAGCAATAAAGTCTATAAAACAAAAACTTACTTTAATGATAGTATTAATGGTAAAAATATAATAACCAACTACCAAAGTCCACAAGGTTTAACCTTTCAGTTACCTTCAATTTCCGCTTGTAGTAGTAATTCTATTTTAAAACCAGGGTGTTTTAAAACCAGTGTACAATGTACAGTGACATATAATGTTCAACCCCATTTGAAAATAAAAATAATAAAATATAAATCTTACCTCATTGTTACTGATAACATTACTTCTGGTGTAATTATTGTCATTCCGAATAAAGTGTTTTTCTTGATGTTATAAGATAACCTTACTAATACATAATCAGATGTACCTTGATATCAGAAAAAAAATTAAAAAACTTCTCTGGGTGAGCAACCAATATTATAATATCTCCATACAACAAAACGTTTTTTTCCTACAGAGCTGTTTAAAATAAAGTGAGTTTTTCCACACTCACGGCAGTTACCAAACTAAACTACATGACGTGTCCAGCGTCAAGTAATTATATCTCTTTGCTTTACTTTATCGCACGGCTAAACAGCTGGCGTGAGGTAAACTAATGCTTTTCGCACTGTACGTAAACAGCTGATGTAATCTATGTTCTAATCTAATGTAATCTAATCGTGCGACAAACTCAACTATGCACCCTAGGTACACAAATAACTATTTCTTGAGGATTGGAGAATAAATAACGAAAACAAAGTTTATTAAAATGTTAAACTTTTGAGAGATCCTGTTGTACAATTTCAGACCTACAATTTTGCATTATATTTATAATAAATTATAATATATATATATTCAAAATAAGATTATAAAAAGTAAACTTCTATTTAGATAATAAGATGTATAGTACTATTTAGGTACAGACAGATTACTTACTTTTTAAAGCATTTGCTCAAAAACAGCTTTAGTTATGTTTTGGATAAAGGATTAATTAAAAATTTCTTTTTACAGGTAGGGTTTAATAATTTTAGTATTATTATACCGCCATAACTAAATTAAAATAAACATATAACGTAACGGAACATTAATAACTGTACCGTACTCCAATCTTAATGGAATTGGAAATTTTAATATCTCAAAGCATAATACCGTGTAAACAAAATCAGTTCAGAGCAGTGAAAACTAATTAAAGTTGTTTTTGTAGCAAGAGTTACGAAAGATCAAACGAAACTTTGTTGCGAAGGGATCAACCAAATTAACTTTATAAATGAAACTTAACTTATATCCGTTACATTTATTTTGTATGTAATTTGTTGATATAATTTCAATATTTGCAATGATTTCTTTGCCACATGTTTTAAACAATAATACACCTGCATACTGCCAATCACATGTTCTTGTACCAAACAGTCAAAGAAACGCGGTCAAAGAAATATAGTTGTCTTTTGTCGGTTTAAGAGCCATGTAATCTTTTTTTTACTTTTATAAGTTGCTAGGCAACATAACTTGAACAATATTAATTGAATGGTTTGTTTGCTTCGTATTACAATAAAAGTACCTGGGCGACCGAGCATTACTCGGTATTTTTGTTAATTGTGTTTTTTTTTATAGGAAAATGTATGTAAATACAAATCAGGTAAGTACTGTTTTGTAGGCCTACTCATAACTCGCGAAATATTAGCACGGGTCAGCTGATTTCAAGCTTAAAACAATTATAACCTTTAAGACAAAAAAAAAAAAAAAATAAAAAAAAAATAAAAATAAAAAAAATAAAAAAATTTATAGGAGACAGCTGATGGAAATATTATAGGAAACAGCTGATGTTTGTCATATGTATCCTATTGATTTTAAATTACATAACCCCAATGTTAAAAATTTTCAATTTTCAAATGAGTTTTTCAGAAAAATACGAGTTTTCCTGAGGTAGTGGTTTTCACCAATCGATTTTTTAGTCCCAAAAGCCTCTAATCCCAAAGTTTCAGCAAAATCCTTCCGCTGGATCTCGAGATTGCTCGTACAAACACACAAACAAACCAACAAACAAACAAACAGACATTGCTCGTATTAGAGTATAGGATAGATCATGCATACGGCGGCAGTGTGGTGGATATAAGGTCCTCGGGAAAATATTGCACGATCGCGCCGCGTGGTAGCGCTAGGGAGAAATCATTAAAGGGATTGGTGCGACACACTGCTTCCGTCGTTTCCCCCATAGATCGCTCCACTATCGTCGAATTTCTAGTGGATTGAAATAGTGCATTGGATTATAGTTCTATTAGGTGTGATCTTTTTTTATGTTTACAAGTTGCTAGGCAACATAACTGGAACAATTAATTAATGTTCGTATTACATATCATAGATCTATTAAAACCCTTTATATTGCAGTGGTATAGTAATTTACCACCTCAGGAAAAAGTCTAGCTGCCATAGTTTTGAGTTTTAAGGGTCGGCTCTACCTGTCGGCCATGTTGGTTGACACTCCATAAGACCAATGTCAAATTAAAATCCAAAATTTTCCTTTATTTTTGATTGGATAATTATGAACGATATGTCATTTTAAAGCTATGGCCAATACGCATGCAAATGGCTTTTCCAAAATTAAGAAAAACATTTTGTTTAATATTTATTAACAATTTAAAAAATTTATTTTTAATATGTTTTTATGTTGTCACTATTAATTATAGCGAAAAAGTACCAAGCCATATTTGCATGAAGAATTTCGTCCCCAAGAGTTTGGTATTTTTTTTAAAACGCTATTTGAACAATTGCGGGTTTTAAATGGATTTAGGCTGAG
>JAGFPH010001352.1:65688-98309 GCA_018207615.1 Philaenus spumarius
TTTGAACAATTGCGGGTTTTAAATGGATTTAGGCTGAGCAATGTCCGCGTAACCTACCGCCGCTACGCTGGAGTCGCAGGTTGCTTTCTGTTTTACTAGAGCCGACCCTTAACTGCTGTGAGCTGAATATTACAATAATCCTTGTACTGTGTCACTATCTAGTGGAATTTGGTTGAACTACGTCTACAATTACTGAGATTAAAACTATTATTTTATGAACTAAAATTAAGAAATTGTTGTTTCTTACCATAAGATAGAAAATGTGTTTTTGTATAGATAGGCCAGTAAAACATTGAAAATACTTAGTTTATAGGAATGTAGTGTCATTTATGATTTTACCATGACCTAAAAAAGTGATGTTTCCTCAAAAACATTACTGGCTGATTTTACTTATAAAATTGTTGTGTTTTAAAGTAAGCAAATAATATGACCACCATTTTGTTCAGAATAAAATGCAGATTAATTTGTAGGACAATGTTTTTACACAACTATTTCGACATACATAATATATGTGGTCTTATATGTCATTTCCCCACAATCTAAACAGTTTTGAGCTTAGCATAACATCATTCTTTTATCTAGTACAAGCATAAAATTATCTAAGCAATATTTTCTCTAGGTTTATACATTTATATGGGTAAGATATTTAATGTCTATAAACAGTAATTTACATTTTTGTTTCCCCAAGGCTATAGACTTACTGCATAAAAAAAACAGATGTTGCTGCATTAGGGCTATGCACATCATGCGTCGAATCGTTCCACACTGTATACATTTAGCTTGTACATACACTACACTTACACTTTGTAAAACATTTATGATTAATAAAATATACCCATTATAAAATTCAGTTTTTGTCGTTATTCTACCTTATAACAGTGAAATGTACCACTGCACAATAAGGAAATAAAATATGTCACTGTTGTCCTAAACGGGCAGTGGTATTAGCTATTTACGTTACAAGTGTAGTAAGAGCGTTTTTACATCACGCAGGTGAATGTTGTGCAACGGGCGGAAGCGAGTAGTTGCTTCATTTTCTATATCTGAAGGCAAACTATCCATTTCACTCATCTTCTAACAGTAACGTTCTTTTACAAACAAAATTTAGGTTAGGATAATACTTTAAAGCATAACAATAACATTCAAGCGCACAGCTGATTTCTAGCGTTGAACGTCGTTGGCTCCATAGAGGTATATTTTATTAAGTTGAGCACTCAATGTTATTTGAAGGGGTTTCATTACTTCACCGAGTGAGTTTTGAAACTTTACTTCACCGAGTGAAGTAAAGAAGTTGTATACATCACGTTTGTGATAGGGAAGTTTAACATGGCGGGTTGGGTAAATTAATTTACCACCCTATTTTTCATATACAAAGTACGAAACTAAAAAAAAAAATATTTTTCGGGGTATAAGTAAGCCTATACTTGTAACTTTAAAGAAAAAAATATTTATCATCCCCCAGAGTCTTGCTCTATAAAAAGGGTTAAGGCTATGTTTAACAGCTTAAATCAATACTAAGTGAAAGTTCCTTCGTAAACGATAAATCTCACTTAATATCATAAACTTTCTAATCTTCGCACAATTTATCATATTTATTTAAGATAGTTTGCTGAAAATATAACCAACATAAAGTAATTTTTCTTTAGATATGTTTAAATTTTCTTTTGAGCTATAGCTTTTCTAGTTAAATATTTATTTGGTAAAATAATGTTTGTGTAATTGTGTTGTGAAGCGCAAATAGCTTTGTTTTCATTAAGTGATTATGTTCATTGGGTTCTATATTTTTTTTATTCAAAGGAAAAACACTATACGTTTAGATGTCTATTCAAATAAAATGATTATTTCATATATTTTTAGTGTACGTTTTTTAATAAAATAAAAACTTGGGGATATGTGTTTGATTATGGGACCTAAACATTGTTTTAATTATATTTAAAAGGATCATAGTTTATGATTTTCTGTCTGACCTGGTCTCCGGAATATTTTCCAAAACATTTAAAAACTGAAGCATATTTGCAATACTCAAATTATGTATTTATATACGTGTAATTATTAAGATGACACAAAATGAGAGGCGGACTCCACTCCTGCACCACATGGTCAGCTACTCACCAAATAAATAAGCAGTGATGTTTTAGGTTTAACAAAATTAAATGTCAAGTACCAAGTGAAACTTTTTAAAAGAACTATGTAATTTCAAAAATAAAAACCGCCACCAAATAGGTAAAGATGCATAAGAGAGCCTTTAAGTTCTCAAGCGATTCTTATTATACACATAAAGCTATGTCTACTAACGCCAGACGTAAAAGCTTCATAGAACTTCTCTGGTAAACCATTGTACCCGAAAACCACATGATAATGGTTAAACCCATGAACAGCCAAATCGAGGGTTCTTTTCTGATAACCTACAAAAAAGTACAATCTGTGTTAAACTAATTATCAATCTAAAAGTAATTTATTAGTTTAAAATAAATTTAAAAATTTAAACGAATATGTAAATAATCTTATAAATGTTCTACGCTATTTAACTTACTAACTACTATGATGTAAAAAATTAAGTTGAAGTAAGGGTTATGTTTATTCTTGTATCAATTAAAACCTACTGAACTTAGTGAAGATTTGACAAAGAAACCTTTTAAATACGTTATCTCCGTAACTGGATCAATAGAAATGTGAAACTACCTTAAAGTTTTACTTTTATTTCCAAGAAAAGAATTTTTTATTACTTGTTTCAAAGTGATAAGAATTCTTTAGGATAAACAATGACCTTATTTTCACAACTGCTTAAGGCGAACACGTACCACTTGATAGGAATGTTGTAGTCGCAAAAGTTAAAAAGAATTGGGCCACAGTTAAAAACTTTGTTTGAATAAAATATAATAGAAGAGATTGAATGCAGATGTTTCATTAACACGTATGGAATAATTGTCTTTACAGAATCAGATTTATTTAGATAGGTAATACAATAAATATCTGGCCGATTGTTTCAAAGTTAAAATTGTATATGTAAATATTGGTTTTATTTTTACACATATCCTAACTGTTTTACTTTAAGATGGACGAATGACGATGGGGTAGCATAGAGCTCGTAAATCGAATCTCAGGAACTACGCTCGAACCTATTAAACTGTGTTGAAGGTTTGAACTTGGACAGTCGCTTTACGAAACTCCTAAAATATTTGTTCTACCCAATTTTTTTTTTAAGTACTAGTTTCCCTATTTAAATTACAGTTATATTATAAAATTTTCGTAGTTATACAATTAAAAATGCTTTGACAACAGATAAGAGCACCAAAGAAAGTGTAATCGTATGCTACTCTTGGAGAAACATTTCCTCGGTAAACCCGTTTTATTTATTCCAGTTATAGTCTGCTGAGTACACTCATATTATAAACAGACTATGGAAAGAACATCAAAGGTTTCTGATCAAAGTCCTATCCTATCCTCATAAGTTTATACACTGTAGTAATTCAATTTTACTTATTTTCAATAGATGTTTTCCTGTTAGCATTTTAAGATTTAAAAAAAAAGAATTATTGTTTAGTTAATTTAAAATTGAGGCTTTATCTCTTTAAAAGTCGAACATAATAAAATAACACAATTCACTTTATTCCTTAACAATTTCAACGGGCTTCTTAGTGTCTCATAAATGACCGACACAGTTCATAAAGTGAATAGTGAATGCCAGATATTTTATTTCTTCTTCGACATATTTTTATTGTGTGTGATTGATTTTATATAGTTATTTAATAAGTACTTTTTAGTTTGAGAGGTTAGGCAATTTTATGGCCATAAAGTTTAAGTACTTATGTAGAAGTATTTTGAAACAAAATTGACATATCTATAAAAATCTAAAAGATTTTTTTTAAATCACTTAACCTTTTGACAAAATTTCAAAACTGAATCAATTCAAGTATAAAATAAGACTTACTTAAATCAAACATGATCGCAAAAATATGTGTCAAACATTTCCAATATCTCAACAATATTAGGCAAGATATATATTTTATTAAAATTGGACAGAATAGTAATTCTGCATTATGTTCTGTCAATCAAACTTAATATAACAAATAACTGTTCAACAAAAAATGAATTCATTGCATGAATTTGTAGGGAACAATTACATTCAAAATGCAAATGTTTTCCCTTAAAAACGTTTTGCATATATTGAAAATATGTGTTTAATTATAATTCATACCTATATAATTTGACAGTCGGGGTCTTGTCCCTCACCTATTCGAAGTGTATAAACAAAATCCAGTATTCGCACGGTAAAAAAATACCCAATGTTGACTCTTCAAAAGATAATTCACAACTAAAATAAAATCAGTACGCAACAAAGGAGTAAATGTTACCATAGAAATGATTAAATAATGCAAATAATAACAATGAATATATTTTTTAAAATTAGTTTTTCCGCTTAAAAATTTTTTCAGCAAGGGATATTTAATTAAATTACAAGTGAAAAAACATAGACCAACACCGGGAGTTGAATATGTTGAATAAGTGAGATAACATCGACCAATATCTGGAGCGATCAGGGTAGCTCAGTTGGCAGAGCATTACGACGGAAACGTAAAGGTCCCGGGTTCAACTCCCGGTTTTGGTCTATGTTTTTTCACTTGTAATTTAATTAAATAACAATGAATTAAAACATAATATAGAAAATCAAATTATATATGCTGTCAAAAATACTGGAAATGTATGTACAGGCAAAACAGAAATTTCGCCAACAAAGCTGTTCGTGTATTGGCTGTAGTTTCAACCGGAGACTCGGATGATAATCTTCGATTTTTCAGATACGTTAAGTCAAGGTTAGACAGAAAATTTTAAAAGAAAACCAAAGAAATGAAGAATTCAGACGAAATTATTTACGTTTAAGTTTTGTAATGTTATAGTTTCAAAATAACCCTCAAAATACTGTTAGTGTATGACTTGTTAGTTCAAGTTAGTGGTCGCAACGGAAACTTAAAGACTGATCGTGTGAAAGCTAAACAGTATTTTTTGTTCTATTGCTCTACGAGCTTCATTAAATCCTCAGTATAAATACCAGGCTACAGACTAAAACACGGAGGGCGCAGATGAGTTTTCTTATTTTTTTTAACTATAGTGTTACTTCTTAGGAATCGTGGTGTAGGCTCGATTACTGTAGTAGTTTCACATTGTCCAACCATCTGAGTGTCTTTTTGTTACTTTTGCGATCGAATTCCGGTTTGAGATGCTTTTAGTAAGCCGAAGATAAATTTAAAATACATTTGAGTTTACACTGAACATGAAAAATAAAAAATAATTATCCAAGGTGCCTTTGGTATCGTTTACTGGTTCAGCATAATTACAAATTCAAATAAACTTGTCATTAAAAAAACTTGTATTTTAAAATGTGATCATAAAAGATCGTTAAATGTGTTCATATTTTAAATATCTGTAATCAAAAATGTAGGGCTAAAAAGTTTTGATTGAATTGTATAAAGTACAGTGTTGTAAAAATCAAAATGAAATGATTTTTAAACATCTTCGTATTTTTCTCAAAAAAAAAACTCACATTTGAAAAAAATACTAAATAAAGTTGTTTTAGTGCCACAAATAGCGCATCTTGGTAGTTTGGGGCAATTGTTTTTGAACCAAATCAAATAATTTTACATTTGTTTGCTTTATTTGTAAAATTATTATTTTACAAATGTAAAATTATTGACAAAATTTTTAAAATGACTGTCTTATATTGATTTGGTTCAAAAACAATTGCCCCAAACTATTAAGATACGCTAGTTGTGTCAATAAATAAAACCTATTCATAAAATACAATTCGATAATTTATCTATTTGAATAAGTATTCATTATATTAAAGTATTTCTGTTATTTCATTTCTTAAAAATTAAAATATTGATAATAATTCAATATCAACGAACAAACGTAACAAAAATACAAGAAGACATAACAGCTGGACAATGACAAAATTGTCTCACATTTATTTTTCAGAAGTGAAATTTCTTCTTGTGTTCTATCTATTAATTATACATTTCTTTTATAGCCCAAACTAACACAGGTATATAAAAATACGTTTATATATTGTTTGCACAAGACTGGCATGCCACACGGGCTTGAACTCAACTGTTTCAATACAATTATTTATTAATATTAACATTTTTTAAATTGAATTATTATTATTTTTTATTAGTCTATATAAGTATAGCATTCTTTTTAGCATTACCAAGAAATAAAGACGTGGCGTATGATTATGATTGGTCAAGTGGTGTGCTGGAAATGGGGGGAAATACAGAAGGCGAGCTGGGCTAACACTGTAATAGAATACAGCGCATGTCACACATTTTGGAAAAACTTGAACAACTTTCGTAAAAAAGTGAATAAACTTGAAATTGAAGTGGTGCACCCTTCAAACCATGTAGATTGTCCCTGCTTTTTTTTTCAAATCGCTCAAGTAGTTTCGGATAAGAATTTATAAAATTTGTACGAAAGCCGGGGAAAAGGGCTTGGTTCAATTAGGTAACTCGGAATAACGCTTTCATTTAAAAAATGCTAATTTTTCATATGTAGTGTCTTGTTTTTCATTTTCTGTAACTCGACTTTTAAATTCCTACTACACAAACATTCATGATCTTCATTCGGGTCTAACCGTAAACGTTAGAGCTTCAGAACCAGACACGCTAACTCCTAAACTACAAGTTCGCCTGGTAGTATAAACAGCTGATAGTGTTAGGCATAGATTGAAATCGGCAGGTTTGAAAAATGTACAACTAACTTTATTTTTTGGTACGTGATGGACATGCTCTTGCCAGATTTAAAAAACTGAATTCATTTCGCTATTATATAGATTTCATTTACTTTAATAAAAAACTATATTTTTAATATACATAAATTATACTGGTTCAAAATCTTAATAGCTATTATACCCGTAATAAGAACATTTTCAAGCATACAAGAATTGAAAACCTATTTCTTACTACAGTTCCACAACAATACCACTGATTTACTGAAGTACCCGTTCTCAAGAACCACTAATACTATTCAAAGGATATTATTCATGATATTTTCCTCATATGTTTTGCAAAGTGAACCAACTCTATTGTTATATAAGTATCGCCTTAAGCTGGGAACGTGGTATCAAGTGGGTAAAGTCCGTTAATATTGTAAATTAGTTCTAATGAAGGAATTTACCGCAACTTGGTCTAAAGAGGGAGATAACATCCAGTGAATCTTTCTTTTATCTCTGAAACCCTCAGGCTAAAAACATAAAATTGAGTGGGAAGTTCCTTTTGTTTTGAAAATAATGTTAAACAAAAGAAAACCTATTCTTCCTAAAACTGTAGAAAACCCTTCCGAAAAAATCACTACTGTACTCGTTACCACTTTACCTAGAAACGAAAAGTTTGGAAGGAAATTGGAACAATTTTGTTCGAAAAGCTATTTCCTTTACTAGCAGTGGAGTTTGGTAGAAATGTTCTTTTTAAGTCCTGTAAAGGTGGAATGTTGTAATAATATTCCTTTTAGTTTCCAGAAATGCATTTTTGAAAAAAATTTAAATATAATTGAAATAACTTTTCTTCAGAAAAATTACTACATAACCCTTGTAGGAATGTTCTAGGGTGTTTTGTTTTATGTCATAAAACACGTCAAGAATAAATCAAATTAAATGTATAAACTACATGAAATTTCCCGTTATTAATTTTACCTTTGGTTTTACTGTAAATATCTGTCGAGGTAGTTACTCGAATTGTTATCATCCGGCATTAATTTGTAAAGAAACAAATTACGTGCTATACAAAATTAAACATGAATAATTTCATTGCTTATTTATATATTTAAAAGATTTTGTTAAAACTTTATACATATGAAACTCATTTTATACTTAGAAATGATGACTGTGAAAAGGTATACATAGGCCAAACTGGGAAACCGTTTAAGACTCGATTTAAAGAACTCTTACAGAAAAAAAAACAATTTCAGGTAACAAATCAAATTTTGCACGCCATCTAATAGACGAAAACCATATAGTTACACTGGCCTACAAAATAACCTTAAACCAATTAAAATATGTTCTAAAGGTGTATATATGATCGCAGTCGAGGAGTATGAGATCTATAAGGCGTTTGAATCCCAAGACGAAAATGGCAAACATCAGTTATTGAATAACCAGCTAAATTTCGACTCTAATACATTATATGACACGGCGATAAGAGTTCAAGAAGCCTGCGTTAAGAACAGGTTCCGAGTGCGCGAGACAACAGACTGATGGTCGCCGTCCGGTAGCCATAAGGTGTACACCTAAACGTACGTACTTTAAATGTGAAATGTGTGTTTTGTGTAATTAATTTTATTGTTTGATGATCTCGGTAGAGTAATTTATATATTGTGTCTGAAGGTGGGATAAAAGTTCCGAAACGCGTCACAAATACAAAAAGAGGTGACTTGACGGAAACAAGGAAAGAAACTTTATTTTAATGTAGTTTAGTTTTAATTGTTGGTATTTATGTCGAAATACACCATCAAGCAATCAAAATCTAATTTCTTATGCAGGAGCTCTTAAAATTTCCCTCTCGTAATTTAGTATAGGTCAAAATTAACAAAAAAATTTTTTTAGAAAGTTGTCAACGGCTTATGGTAAAAAGCAATATCAATATAATTTTGTAACAAAGAAAGTACACAATTTTCAATTCTCTTCATTTTTGAAATATTAAGCTGTTTCCATATTTTTCATCCACATGTATACTATAATCCATTATTCAAACGGTTGTATTTATTGCCGATTTTAAATTATTTGATTCTTTTGTTATTAACTTGTCTCCCTTATTCATACTTTTTTTCTAGAATTATTTATTTTTGCCATAGTAAAATTATAAGTTAAATAAATGTAACATATTTATATTACTTGCATTTTGCGTCCAATGTGAGAATCAAGTTGTTCTAATCTTCGTTTTTTTGTTGTTCATTAAAATTTTTAGTTGATAGATAAATAAATAAAATATAAAAAAAATAAAAGGGGTTACAGAAATTTACAAAAAACTACAAGTAAATAATACAAAGTTTGTTTTTGACAACATTCTCAAAAAATGGACTTCTTGCAAACAAATGTTCTTTTGTCCTTTCATAGTCAAGATCGTTCATCAACAACAACACCACCTACTGAGTCCACATGGTGCCTAGAACAGAGCATAAAAGAAGTAAATTAGTTTTATACATCATGCTTAGTAATTATTTTATGTATGAAGGTCCGATTTTTTAAAAATATTTCTATTCTCCTTTGTTTAGTTTTTAAAAGAAATAGTTTTTAAATATATTTAAAAAATGTTTAAACACACATACAAATAATTGGTGATCTTCACAAGACTTTATAACTACATAAACAAATATAAAATTCGGCACATTAAAAACGAAATATGTAACATTTTATTACAATCAGTTAAATTTTATTTTTAAATAACAAAAAATAATTCCAATAACCAAATTCCATTATTAATACATTTGTTTTTAAAGTTTTGTGTCAGAAAAATAGTGGTTTTTACACTTTCCTACAAATATGAAACATCTTTTGTGAATTGATTCATCAGTCTTAAGGTTTATATCAGAAACGTAATAATTCTCACCAAACGTGTAGGACACCCAAAAAACTTTATAACTCTCATCATTCAGTAATCCTTTGCTTGAGAAATAATGAAAGCAAATTGCCGTGACTTTGTATTTTGTTTTCGAATCTCAAGAGTTAATCTTCTTAGTACATTATTCTACACAAGAACAAATTTCAAGTTTGAAATAATTATTAGTTAACATTGATTATTAGGTCCTAAAGAAATTTAAATGATTTTTAGCAAACATACAACTTGGTGTTTTGCGGTAAATATTTGTTGTATTAACTTATTGAACTTTTCAACTTGGCTAAATATTTTGTTTGAAAATAAATAACAATGCATTTATTTACTTGTATCTATATCTACTGGGGAATAAATGCGTTGGGATCAAAACAATTATAAAAGTGGGTTTGAATTATTGTGTTCCATTCTACCTAATTCCTCCTCACTATTTCAGTAGTAAAATTTAAATGAAAACAGCTCAATGTAAATAGTTAATTAACTAGAATAATCAAATAGTCCTTTCACTCTTAATGTAAAGTATTACCAAAAATAAATGACATTGAAACTTATGATCATACAAATATATATGACATGTGTTTATACCAGCTGATCATTTTGTTGGTTATGTTGTCATAGCAATAGCATTGTATTTTGATTTTGAATCAAGCAGTATAGAATTTAAAATTGTCTGACATCGAAGAAAATCGGGTTGTGGAAATGGTCGTGAAATTATAGAATAAACACCCTTTATAAATTAATTTCAGGATTGTTTACAACGATCTCAGCTGATTTAAAAGGCAATGCTCTCAGTCGTCGAAAAATTCTTTCGAACTGGAAGCGTACTTACATAAGGCAGGCCTAACATTTGTACTGGCTGACCAATTATATGAGAGTTAATTTTTTGGTTAATATACGTATATGTGAGAACGCAGTGTACCAAAGCAATTACTAGGTTAGACGAGGTAAAAAAAGTGAAAATTTGCAACAATGAAACAGCTGGTTATTGCCTAGCAACACAATCATGTGTTACTGTTGTTATACTGGAGCGAGCTATACTTGCACTTACACAATACACAGTGGTTGTGTTATCGATTTAAAAAATACAATTTAAGCGCGTTTTTGTATAAAATAAAGTATTTGTGAAATGGAAATAGCTTTTTAACACTCCACTGTAAAAAATATTGCACTTTGAGTTAAATTTTATTGTTTGCAAATGGTTAAACATGCCTCTTTAAATAATTGTTGAAATAAGAGTTTTTGAATCTTTCAGCGCTCCTAGCGGCTAAAAGATTAAGTTTATATGTATAAAAAAATAAACACAAAGAGTAAAAAAGTATTAAAATAGCATGCAAAACCCAAATCCGTCATAAAATAGGTGTTTCCATAAGAAATTTCAAAGTTGACTGCCATATCGGAAAATGACGGCCATTTACAAATATTTTAACTACATATTTTTTAATTTCTCAAAAAACAAGGAAATGGTCCCCATTTAAAGTTTGCTGTAAAATTAATACTTTCTGAGTTCCCAATGGTGGCCTCCTTGAGTTGATCACCCTATATAGTGTTTTTGTGTAAATGTCAGCTTGAAGATGCCGTCCAAGTAACGGCTAAACATGTCGCAAGATAAATACAAACAAGAAGGATTGTTAAGACTAAGGTATTTATAACCAATATTTATTAATAAATATAACGGTCCAATTGGATAATATTAATTCGATAATTATTACTTCATAGCAGGGCGACAGAAAACATGTCAAATTTTGATAAATATTGGAAAAGTAATATTAGATTAAAAACTAAATAACAAATAAACACTTTTGTAAGGGATATTTGAAAGCCCCACGAATTAAGTCTTTTGGGCAATTCGAACAGCTTTCTTCACTAGACTGTTCAGCCAAGCTTTATCACAGCTAGTACTGTCCGCGAGAGGAAAGAAGTCTCCTGAGCCAGGACGGTATGCAGCAGTGTTTGTATGTTACCGCACGGCATTTGCAGGCGCTACGCGTTGTCCAAACATTTCGCGCCGCATAGTTTTGTTTCTGCTAAAGTGGAATCCCTGTAGGACAGCCGTTATGTTCGTTATGTTCGTGACATATAGAACATTTAAAACATTATGTACTAAAATATAATACCTATAATTAATTTACACAAGATACAGGCAGTCCTTGTTATACGTGGTCCCGCTTTATACGATTTAGATTTTTTCTGTAAAAACAGTCCATGAAAGGTTTAGTATTTAAACTGAGTTGTTTACAGTTGATAATTTTATAAGTTATTGGTGTGTGTTTGTCATCTCACTCTCCTCTCAAGGTCAGTGCTCCCCTCTCCCCTACTTGCTCTTTTATTGTCTGGGTTGTCTATTTTTAGAACTAACGTTCGCTGTCAGTAGCGAAAATATTGGTCATGATCGATAATCTAAAACAGTGGTTAAAAACTTAATTTATTTCAAAATATTTTACTGCAATTTTAATTAATTCTTTTAAATTAATTTGTCTTGCTGTACACTAAATTGATGTCTGCAACTAAATCACAGTATGCCATTGACCTTCATTTGCACAAGTTCACTTGTATTCACGCAGATGTGTATTGTAGGGAAATCCCATCTTGTATGTTTTGTTGTATTTGTGAGTGTTTTGACGACGTATTATTTGTACAATGTTATTAAATTCGTACAATAATTATTACAGTACAAACACTGCAATAATTTACGAATTTTACATGTACTTTATTGCTATTTAATACAGTAGTTTTTATTTTTTTAGCGACCTCTAATAATCAAAACCGCGAATACTAAGACCACGAATGTCGAGGGATTTACTGTATATCAGTTTTTTTTAGTAGGCCTATCAACAAGCTTTTGCTAGTTTTGTATATAAATTTAAAATGGTTTACAATTTAATATTGAACTTAATTTAAGAACTTGTAAACAATATGTAAATAAGTGTAAATATAATCTTACTTGTAAATACAATAACGGTTTTTTTACTGCCTAACTGTACAAACTTTTACAGTAACAACTTTCTTTCTTAATAGCAAACTTTTTTTATAGTAATCCTATACTGTAGTACAAGATAGTTTTTAAAACTGGAAAGCTTATCAAACCTTAATGGTTTTCTCAACACTATTAACACAATTAAATAGCTACAATAAAGTAAAATCTCAATTGGCTATTTTACATGTTTTGCCACAGTGAATGTGACCGCAGAATGCCGTGTGCAACGTGAGCTTAGCGCCGACTCAGATAAGCGCCTGCAATTTCTGAATAGGCCAGAACTCAAGGAACTTCTTTCCTCTCGCGGACAGTATACGAGTTGGCAAAGCCACATGATTCTCAGGGCTCTATAACAGAGCATGATTCTATTGGTTTCTTCAAGGTAAGGTTGTCTACTAGCTCCTCCTTCAGAATACTTGACTGAATACACTTTGAATGTCTTTGTTGAATGGTAAACATTTCCCTTAGCTTACTGTAGCAAATTATAGTTTTTAAAGCTTAACATTTTCTACTAAAATTCTATTCGCAATTAAGTGATCTACAAGTTTTTAGATATAGTTTTTAATTAAACTGTTTGTTGTTAAGTTATAATTTTAATTCATAGAAAACGTTGTAAAATGTACAAGCGAAATGTCATGTCCATTAAAAGCTATATCTGGAATATATTTTATTTTATATCTGGAAATAATGTTTGAGGAACTTCATAAGATGCAGCTGTGGATACAAAACCAAACAAATAATTTTAAATAAGAAGAAAAATAAAAAAATTACTTCATATGGAGTTGAAATTGTACCTAGAAGTTATAACGTTTATATGAAAACATAAAGATAAAAAGTAGAGGGGTGCGCAGTCACAAGTGTCTAAACTAAAAGTAAGAATTTCAATGAAAACAAATTTACATACCTTATGTACTTTAGAATAAAACATAATCTCAAATATCCACTAAGAAAACTAAAGAAATACTGAACTTAATAAATTAGCAAACACGTCGATTCTAGCAAAAACCGAATGCATTGCTAGACTAAAACATTTTTATAAGTGTAGCTGAAAACTGAACGCAAATGAAGAAAATAAAATCAGTTTCGTTGAGTTTCTGTGTGGTGAAAAGAAGTATAAATTCCAAAAATATAGCGTTATTTGTTAAAAGTGTCCGTACATTTTTAAGGTTTCATTTGTTTGACTTAAACACTTTTTTATTAAAGGACAAACAAATGCAACGGGTGACGTAGCCTTCAAATTCATTTTTAGTTTAGATGAAACTTTATATTAGTCTCAAATTCCCATTAAATAACTTAGACTACAAACACAGATAATTTACTACTTGGGGCTTCATTGACAACACAAAAGAAAAATGTACATTCTAAACTCAATAAACACAATGTGTCTGTAATCTCAATAATTGTCCGCAAAATAATGACCATCTTTTAAGTTTTGTTTCTTGCAAATTAAAACAGTAAATCTTATAATGTTTTAAAAACTTAGATTTTATAAACATTTTGAATAAATATCATGGTTTTGTAAATACATCAACTTAAACATTATGTAATTGCCTATTTTATTCAAACTAAGGTGTTAATTTTATTGCTAAGCTATTATTACAATTAGTAAAATATACAAATTTGTAGATTTGTTTTAATTACTGAAATCTGGATCGTTTGCCCTGGGCACAGGAAGGGATTTAACGGGCTCTCTTTTTGTCATCTAGTTAAAAAGTTTCTAGCTCTCAGACGCCATTTAGAGAAGACGACAGTTTGAAACGGTAAAATGGAACGTTAGTAAATTGGACAAAGTTTGCTTGGCGACTGTTAAAACTGCCTTAGTAAGGCAATTAGTGTTAACGTAGTATGATCTAAACACGCTTGTCTTTTATCTGTACACAACATCGAATGTGAATACATAAATTGTACTTAATACTTAACAAAACAGATCTCAGAAATAAATGATTGCTGATATAGAGAAAGCTGTAGTATCCGATTTAATTTATTTCGGCTAAAAGATTAAAGAATATTTTGAAATTTAACAAAATGAAACGAGATTTATCAAAATATAGTGAATCAAATTATTAAATTATGTACTTAAAACATAATCATAAAATAATATAATTGCAGTTTACGTCAGACATAATAGAATACAGAGTGATTGATATTTTGTTTACCAGTAATGTGTACATATTACAGTAAAAAAATCAAATTGATTCCCTTGAGACTTTTATTTTGTGGGTTTAAAAGGTTTATACCACCTGCAATTTTTTTAACATGGCAGTCAAAATAAACATTTCTTATGGATAATCCTACAATGTTTTGGATCTATCATAAAGTTTTACGACTTAATCTTGAGTGTTTTAATTAACTTACGAGTTACACGTGCTTAAAGTATAAAATGTAACGTTATCGACTAAACATTTTTAATGAAACTAAATACATAACTACACTAATCTATGCAGTTTAAATAGGCCTACCTATGCAAGTTTAAAAGTAAAATAAATAGTTTTTGCAACAACAAAGTTTCTGAAATCGACTGTTTTAAAAGTAAATAAGCCTATGTTTTAATGTATATATAAAGGTTATAAATACCTTAATTCATTCCTTCGAACAATCCAATATATTTACTGGTGTGGATAACTAGTTTCGACGGTTATACCGTCATCGTCAGACACCGTTGTTGGGAAGAAGTAGTTCATCCATTCTGAGGTGCCGTCTTATTATATGTCTCATATTGTTGTTCAATAGGATAATTTAATTAAAATTGATTAAAACAATAACACAATTACACTATATACGCGGTACACATATACACTTAAAACACACAAACCGGTAACGAATGTTCGCTGCTTTTTGAACCCAACGTTTGGTATTGGTATTGGCGTAAGAAGAGATGAGTGGTTGAGCCGTGCTGTCACTGATGACTGACTAAACATTGAACTGGTCGTGTCTCTTGATCCCTTCCCTTAGTTTTATTACAGTATTATACAGTGCATTCCAGCAATAATTTATTTATAACAAGAGGAGGTGTTTGTTTTGTGTTGCGTCGTATATCGATCCGTCTGACGATGACGGTATAACCGTCGAAACTAGTTATCCACACGGATAAATACATTGGCTTGTTCGACAGAATGAATTAAGGTATTTACAACCTTTATATATACATTAGGTATACAATCCAGGAGTCTAACCTCACATTATGCCTATGCTTTTAGGGTAACCATTGATAGTTTTTAGTTAGCAGTTGTTAAATTATTTGCAGTTACTAAATTAAATACTGTTCTTGTTAAATTTTATAAACTATGACAAATGGCGAAAAGATTTTTGTATTAGAAAATTTTCCAAACGTGAAGCTCTGGAAAACCTCCTTTATAAATAAATGTTTAATAACTATTTCAGGAATGTGATTTTATTTGTGCGTAGGAAAAAGCTTTAGCAGTTCAGGAAGAATATTTTAACTAATTTCTTTAAATACTGTAAAGTTTACATCTGAATCTTCCAAGAGTTTCACAGGTTAACAAGCAAATACTTTTAAAAATGAATAAATCATATTTATTTATTTTAAATTTGAATAAGAGGGGAGATGCACTTTTTGAGTAAAAAATAGTAATTTGTTTTATTCCCTGGTTTATGCGGATTAAAAATATATATACTTTAATATACATATCTTATCATTTTATGTATTAAAACACATTTTTTGTAAAGGTTTCCATTACTTTTCGAAAAATTTAATGCCTGATCCCAAACTCCACTTAACAGTGCAAATCATATAAATTTACAGTATCTTTTTTCATACATATAAACTCATAAAAAAAAAGAAGAGGAGGCTACTTAAGAGGCAGAAAGAAAATAAACAAGATGAGAACTGCTTACCAGGACAGTTTTAAGTCATAGTTCAACTTAAATGCCTGATTTCCGTAACCTTGTTTTGCAAATCTTCTAAACCAGCAATCCAAAATACCTGAAATTTTTTCTGATAATTGGTTGCTATAGTATCAACAAAGTGTACTAGGATTTTTAAAATATATCAAAAAATAAAAATGCAATAAAAAAACATACAATAATTTTTTTAAATATTTTTTTAATACAAAATTGTTTCGTTACAAGTTAGTTTTTATAATATTTTCTTGAAACTAGTACATTTTATGTGGAATATAAGCAACAATATATGTTGCAAATTTCAGGACAATAGATCAAGTACTTTTAAAGTTATTGGTACATAACTAACTGGTGAATTCCCCATTTAAATAGCATTGAGCTGGAAAAGTGCATCTTCCCCCTTAATAAAGTCGGTGAGAAGTGTCAATATTTTCAAGAGACACAGCAATTTACAATATAAATATCATTCATTAACAACAGAACGGTTAGTAAAATAACTTAATAAAAAAGCTAAAACTAATGATAAAAATTAATGGACGATGAATGAATGGATTTAATGATGGATCACAATTAGTTATTTACAGAAGTATTTTACAAGTACCTAGCTAAAGTAGTTGACAATTAAAATAGTTCCCACAATTGGCTCTACAATTTTAACTTTAGTAAAATGTTTATATTTTATAGATTCGTGGTCATTCTTCATTAATTATTATATCTTCTTACAATTGCTGTTTTATTGTTTCCTACTACCTATGTATTTCTACTAATGTCGTTTTTGATAGACGATTGTTCACTCTGTCAATAATAATATACAATTTTTTCCCACTATATTGTTTACACTGTTATTTTTAGATTTTACTTACTCTTGCAACTTAATTTCATTCATTTGATAATTTTACTATAGTACAAACAAAATTCTAATTGTGGAATATGTGTTTAATGACTATTGTTCGTGTTTCAGAAGTAAAGTTTGTGTTTTGGTGAAGTGGATTGTGAATGGAGGAGTGTAGTAATTATAATGGGCGAGGTGAATAAAATTAGAAAATTCTACTTAGTACGAACTAAGTAGTTTTAGCACTTTCTCAAAACGAGGTGAAAAAGAATTGGCTATGGCTAATTAGTATAATATTCTAAGCCCGTCCTGATCGCTATAGAATATTCTAAGAGATTAGTACAAACTAACCCCAAGTATTTTCTAAGATGACTCACACACTCCTGTCGTGACATGAACGTTCAGTTTGGCCTATGCGTTAGTCACTTCTGTGAAGCTGTGTAAGGTAGGAGCTCAGCTTATAAACTACCAACAATGGATTCGGATGAAGAGGATTTCGGAGATGGACAAGAGAATGCTGATCAAGTAAACAGAGCGTTAGTTGTACAACCAATCAGGAAGTATCAAATTATTCTGGAAAAAAGTAAAGTACCAAGTATGAAATCAAGAAATACGGCTTGGAAGAGTTTTGCAATACTCTCGGGAAGGAATTCACCATTGTACAGATGAAAAAGTAAATAATATGAAAGTTGCAGTGAAAAAGTTAAAAAAATAATAATAAAAAATATCAAACTCAAAACAGCTGACTTATTTATGCCAATCGGATTTATTTATGGAAATAATATTAGGGAAGTTTTTATTCGGTTTAACAATGGCAGTCCGTTTGTCTTGGAAAAACAACAATTCCACTAATTTATAGCTTTACAACAGATCAAACATTAGCCCGCACAAACTAATATAGAGAAAATATAACAAATCAATATTTTTAATTATTGTTTTATACCGTTTAACTATCATCATATTATACTTTATACTCTGTAATAAAACAAATCACATAAACATATCGGTAGAACAGGATGACGGCTTATCGATTCGCTATTGTTGAAGGTTATGTTCTATTTTATCAAGATTATGTTTTATCGTTAGTACGAACAATAATTTAAAATGTAAAAACGTTATTTATTTATTTTAACAATAAACTGAAGTGATTTTTTCATTTGAAACTATACTTAGTTTGCAGTCTTTTAGTTTTATTTATTAAGTTTTACACATTTTCATGTTATCTGCAAATCAACTATTTATAATGGCTATGCAATTAAAATCATTACGATAAATATGTACCAATATTTTGTAATTCGGTCATTTTTTTTTAATTGGCCATTTAAAAATGAAACTCGAGAGTATTTATTTAACATTTATTTCTATTAGAAGGATTGATTCCATTACTACCGATAAACTCATATCTCTTCAATAGAATACAGCGTGTTAATGTTGCAGGAAGGCTGTCTACAGAAATAGCTGAGACAAGGGCCCACAATGATCAGTTCTCAGTATTATTTTTACACTATATTAATGATTTGTCATCATCAGTATATGTGGATCAATTTGCTGATGTACAATACTAGGTTTTCAAGCATTATGTTCAACAATTGGAGTAGAAAGCTTTTATACAAATTAATGCCACTGGACAGTATTTTACTGAAAACAATTTAATAATCAAGCCATGTAAAACTAAGTACATACACTTCAGTAGAAAGCATAGCTCAAATCAGACACCAAGTGTCATGCTAAGTGATAGTATACTTGAAAAAGTGCAATCAATACAAATTTTGGGTCTTTTAATTGATGACAAGTTGAACTGGAATTACCACATTATGTCAGGTAGTAGTGCCAAAATTAGCTCAGGTATTGAGAAATTTGAAGCTGTACTGTTGTACATCGATACATTTAACAGCCTATTACGTGCTAGTACATCATTATTTTACCTATTTAATTATTATGGGAAACTCATTAGTACTGAATATGAAAAGAGTGTTTGTCTTGCAAAAATGAGGCATAAGGCTTATTGCGAGGCTAAATAAAAAACAGTTTCTAAAAACTATATCAAGAAATTTGGAGTACTTACACTTCCGTTTATTTACATATAATACTTGAAGTGTTGTTTTTTTTAAATTGAATTAATTGTGATCATGTCCAAAATATGGATATACAAAACTACAGCACAAGGTATGCTTGTGAACATCGTGCCAGACATCACAAGTTAAATTTGTTCCATCACAAGTTGATACAAAGTTCCTAAAATAAGCTTCCTAAAGGCTTTCAAAATTCACCAAACTACAGGAATTTTAAAAACAGTCTTACACAATTTCTATTGTCTTTTACTAGGTGGATGAGTTTGTACTTTTTAATACAGTACTATACTCTGATCTCTTCTTTTCAATGTGTTTTATCTTATTGTATATTTTTACTTTCTCCATCCTATACGTAGTATATGGAAAAAGTATTGTTTTCGTCCAAATTTTCGAATTTAAATTTTTAGTGGAATTATCTGTTTTGGTGCTCCCTGAACCCCCAAAAAGTGTTTAGTGGAATTATCTGTGTTGGTGCTCCCTGAACCCAAAATTATTTTTAGTGGAATTATTTGATTTTGTGCTCCCTGTACCCAAAAAGTGTTTTTTTTTGTGATGTCTGTCCGTGTTTCGTGTGTCTGTTAGGATGTGTACAGAGCTGGAGACCATACCAATGGTCCAATTTTGATGAAATTTGGTATGCAGGTGTAGTTCTGGAATATCTCCAAGAGTTTTTTCATTTTTTCAAATTTTTAATTTTTGAGGAGTTTTACCCTCCCCCCCCCCAAATGGCAAAAAAACGAGAAAAATCTAAATTTCTTGAAAACGGCTCTAACGATTTTGAGAAAATTTGGCTTATTTGTAGCCCTTAATGAACCCTACCACATGCAAAATCCCGCATCTTTCTAAAAATTCTCGTTTAGGTAGTAATAATAATAATAATAACTGATTTTGGGGGGTTGTTTTTCAAAAATGTTCAATACCTTTTTTCGTGCATCTATACAGGCCTAATTGACATGTTTGGTGCAAATTTGTTTCTCGAACCATGTTTGGATCGAATAATTTTCTCTTTAGATAATAATGATAATATTTATTAGTTAATCTCCTACTTTAATAAATCACCTCTCCTACCCCACCTACAATTATGAAGTCACAGTGAATCTGTTTAATAATTTTAATATATTTGTGAGAATATGTGTGCCAGTTCCTGGTAACGTTTATTAATAAAAGCATTGTGAGAATGGGGATGCAAACTATCTGCATGTTTTTAAGAGGATGTTAGAGTTCTTTACTGCCCCGTGTCGAGATACAGAAAACAAAACATGTGTTGTGTACACATCTTTACACAAACTGCACAACTATCTTTACACTATCTACTCGTCAATCTAGTTTCAAATTTTTCGGCCGTCCTTAGTGCAAAAGCTAGAACGAACTAAATGAATTATAAAATAAAATAGCGTTGAAAATAATATACAAGCTGATTCTGTAATGCGAGTTTATAATCAATTTCATATCGATCAAAATAAAGAAAAACTTCCTATAAACTTTGACCAAATAAGCTTATTTTTCCAGCTATCCACCATTTTGTTTACTAAATAAATTCTATCTGTAGAACGCCCTGACCCACTAAGAAATTCTGAAGATATAAACTGTTTAAGTAAAAAGACAAACAAAAGCTTTTGATAGCTAGCAAAAGAAACGTTTCCGAACAAACGTTTATAGGAAGGTTTTCCTTTTATTTTGACCAATCTTCCCTCTATAATATAATCATGCATTAAAAAATTTCCCTGTATGTTTGTTTAGTTTTTGTTTCGTCTTATTATTATTATTTCCATTTCTAACTTTGGTACCTCACTTCATAGTATGTATTTTTATAATTTGTTTTTATTTTTACCTTTTAGAGCAGAGTTCATTTGTTTTGCCTGATAAAAAATAATATGAAAATTTAAACAAACGTACCACGTCTTGGAAAATCTGCAACCCAAACATCGGCTGAAAGTACCTTAACATTTAAAAGTTCTCCTGGATATCTTTAAAATTGCCAGACAAGACAGAAATCTCGCAAGTCTGTATATTTAATCATACCACCTTACCCAGTAAATTTTGATACTTTTATTTTGTATTTGAATATTTTTATTATTTGCCCGTGTACATTTAAATTTTACTTTCTCACTATACTATAGCGTAGAGAAAGTATAGTGATCGCAAAAAAAATCGATGTTGAGGTTTTTGTGAAAATATCCGTTTTGGGAGCCCCTGAGTCAAAAAATGTCGTTTTTACAAAATGTCTGTCTATATGTCTGTATGTCTGTATGTATGTATACAAATAAGAGCGAAAACTATTCGATCGATTTAAAACAAATTTGCACCAGACATGTTAAGTAGGCCTGTATAGATGTACGAAAAACGGTTTTGAACATTTTTGAAAAATACCCCATTTTTGACAAAACCCCCCAAAAAATCAGTTATTATTTTTGTAATTAAAAAACGGCTGTAACGATTTTGATAAAATTTGGTTTATTTGTAGCCTTTAATGTACCCTACCACATGCAAAAACCGAATCTTTCTAAAAATTATCGTTTAACAAATAATAATAATAATAACTGATTTTTGGGGTTTTTTTCGTGCATCTATACAGGCCTAATTGACGTGTTTGGTGCAAATTTGTTCGAAATCGATCGAATAGTTTTCTCTTTAACTAATAATAATAATATTTATTAGTTAATCTCCTACTTTAATATCACCTCTCCTACCCCACATACAATTATGAAGTCACAGTGAATCTGTTTTTAATAATTTAAATATGTTTGTGAGAAAGTATGTGCCAGTTCCTGGTACCGTTTATTTTATATGGCTTACTGATTTCATAAGTATATCCCTTTTTTTGCTTGGAAAGTGTGAAAGAATTGTGACAGGTTTTTGTGAAGATGTGATGATGGTGACTTAGTTTCACAGAAACCGGTTACCTGTGTTAATAATAAGGATTGTTTGGACGGAGAAAATAGGGTAATTAATTATAGTAATTGCATAACCATATTTATTGTGTATTTACTTATATGTCCTTAGTAATTGTTGGACTGGTATTTTATAAACAGGTACGTTAGGTTAAATTTAGTAAAGCGATCTAATATAAGTAGAGTATTATACATTTAAAATCTGTCGTGTAGCATGTTTGGAATTTACTTGTTCTGAACGGCAAAACGATGTGATAAAAACAAAAAATGCGCCACCTTAAATATAAATGTTTATGTGTAGTACTAACGAATTGGGATATTACCAAATAATAATAATAATGATAATAGCATAAAAAAAGCATGTTTGTTCAAACTTGCTGGTTTGAAAAAAAAACGATACTGTTTCCCAGACCATCCATACATTAGGTTTAGCTGGCACACGAGACAACCTAGAGTTTAGATTTAACTAAGAAAAAGTATATTAATTCAGTTTTAGGTAGGTCTATAGGGTGTAAAAAAACTTAGTTGCTCATGTTCGATTTTCAAAAATGTTAATCGCAAACAAGGCTTGATTTTACATAATTTCAAAGAGTTTTAAAATAACATTTTTAAATATCATTTTATATTTAACCTCCTAAATAAGGCTTCCCTTTAAATAAAAAAAAACTTAAATATTTTATTATAATTTTTTGAATGATATAATACTATATTACCTACGTACGCACCACAAGTTAAAGCAATTCATTTGTGTGATTTAAATAACCTCTAACCTACTGTTTTATTTTATGTAAAATTTGACCACCTCTTGAAATTTAATGTGTTTGTCTTACAGGGATTTTTGTACGTTTCAAATTTGAATTTTTATAAACAGCTAAGGAGTCTAAAAACTTGATCTGGTAGGGTTTCATTTCAATTCTCGTACATAATAAAAGGAAATTTTGTTGAAAATTTAAAAAAAGATACATTGATTTAATCCATAATTGATTTATAAATCTGATAACTCTTCAAAATAATAGTTTGATACATTTTCCAGATTTCATAAAGAAATCAAAATATGAAAATAATAACATCATGCATTGTGACAGTGTACCTAAGCCAGTAGATACTCTTCTCTTTCATATTCCAATATCCAATTAATTAAAATAATATAAACTCGTTTATTCACAAATACACACGAGTTTTGATTGACAATAACAAATAAATATTATTTTAACGTTTCCCTAAGTTTATCTACCCGCTTTACAGATTGTATAATACATCAAATTCAAAAGCATTCATCGTAGTGAAAATATTAATAATAATGAATCCTCTTTGAATTTAGTCGGACTGTTTTTCTTAACAACTCAAATGGTATCTCAACTCGGAATGGAATTATTCAGGTTTATTTTATATAATGAATACACTACGATTCCACCCTCTGCGTTGGTTGCTAAGCAACGCAGGTCAACAGGTGGGTGGTTGGATATCAGCAAATAATGAGCCAACTAGGAGTTGCAGAATGGGGACGATTGATTACACTGAATGGATATAAAATGTTCTCTCGTGGAAACTGCAAAATGCACCGTGTCTTAAAAGAAAAACTGAACAAATTTAAACTTTATGTACTCTATAATAGAGGCACATTTAGATAATTTTGAAGGTAGACCTATCGTATAAATTTCTTAAGTTTATTTGAAAAGATTAGGGAATCCAGTGTTCTTGGTCACAAATTAAACTTAAAAATATAAAAAATAAGCCAAAATCTAAACCAAATCTGATATTCTAGTGAAAAGGAGCTTTAGAATCACATTGTAAATTACATCATTACTCAAAGATTAACAAAACTTGAATTTTTTAAGAGAAGTTTGTTAATACTTTATACATAGAATATTTAAAAGATTTGTACCTACCCAAACTGCCCTAGTATATACAACAATAATACAGTGAATTCTTAAAAATAATGTGCAATCGAAATTATAAATTCTACAAAAAATCACCCCAGTTGACAAAATTAATCGTATAATTGATCAAATAAAACTTGAACTCAAAATATCACAACTAATACGTTTAATTTTATTATTAGTAATCCGGAAATTTGACATCATTTGTGTGTTAAAAAAAATCAATAAACAACATTTCGAGAATATAAATCATTTCCCGTTATCAAGTGACTAACGATTAAGGGAACATAAACCTAGAGATCTAGGCCTGTGTAAAGAAAACAAATAAAGCTAAAATATACCATAAACCTTAACCATCTAGATAGTACAACTCAAAGCTGAAACTGAGAAGTCAAAAAAAAAAAAAAAAAACAATACTACAAACACCAATAATACCACTCCCTCGGCACACGGGCAGTTGTTTGTCCGGCTCCGGTCTGTAAACACGTGGTTTGTTTTCAGGTGTGTGTTTGTGTGTTTGTATTATTGTGTTTTTTTACATCTCAATTTTTAGATGAGTGTTAAAAATGTATATTAATTTTATATAATTTTTTTGGCATCATTTGGACAACATGTACTGTACCAAGACTGAAGTATAAACGACAAACAGTACTGGTACCATTTTATCAGGTTCCGGGATTTCCAGCATTCCACTGAAAGATTGACCAACGGTAAAACAGATTAGATATTAAACAAATAAACGGTACCAGGAACTGGCACATACTTTCTCACAAACACATTTAAATTACTAAACAGATTCACTGTGACTTGTAGGGTGGGGTAGGAGAGTTTTTTTATTAAAGTTGGAGATTAACTAATAAATATTATTATTATTATCTAGAGAGAAAACTATTCGATCGATTTCGAAAAAAATTGCACCAAACAAGTCAATTAGGTCTTTATAGATGCACGTAAAAAGGTTTTGAAATTTTTTTAAAGACAACCCGCTTTATGGCCAAAACACCCCCAAAAATCAGTTATTATTATTATTATTAGCTAAACGAGAATTTTTAGAAAGATGCGGGTTTTTGTATATGATAGGGCACATTAAAGGCTAAAAATATGCCAAATTTTATCAAAATCGTTAGAGCCGTTTTTTATAAAAAAAATAATAACTGATTTTTGGGGGGTTTTTTAGCCAAAAAGGGGGTTGTTTTAAAAAAATTTCAAAACCATTTTTCGTGCATCTATACAGGCTTACTGGACATGTCTGGTGCAAATTTGGTTGAAATCGATCGAATAGTTTTCTCTCTAGCTTTGTATACTTTTATTAAAGTAGGCGATTAACTAATAAATATTATTATTATTAGCTAGAGAGAAAACTATTCGATCGATTTCGAACAAATTGGCACCAAACACGTCAATTAGGTATTTATAGATGCACGTAAAAAGGTTTTGAAATTTTTTTAAAAACAACCCGCTTTATGGCCAAAAAACCCCAAAAATTAGTTATTATTATTATTATTAGCTAAACGAGAATTTTTAGAAAGATGCGGGTTTTTTATATGATAGGGCACATTAAAGGCTACAAATAATCCAAATTTTATCAAAATCGTTAGAGCCGTTTTTTTATAAAAAAATAATAATTGATTTTTGGGGGGTTTTTTGGCCAAAAAGGGGGTTGTTTTTCAAAATTGTTCAAAACCCTTTTTCTTGCATCTATACAGGCGTACTGGACATGTCTGGAGCAAATTTGGTTGAAATTGATCGAATAGTTTTCTCTCTAGCTTTGTATACATACAGACATACAGACATACATACAGACATACAGACAGACATTTTGTAAAAACCACTTTTATTGACTCAGGGGGTCCCAAAACGGATATTTCCACAAAAATCTCAAAATCTATTTTTTTTGCGATCACTATACTTTCTCTATACTATAGTATAGTGAGTAAGTAAAAATCAAAGTTTACTTAGATACAAGTAAAACTTAGTTGTTTAAGTTTAGTATTTACATACACGCATTCATTTATTTCTTAGGTTATGTTTCTCTTCGATTATTAGAAACGCTAACACAAATCAAATTACAATATATGATCTTATGATTTATTCTTTTTCTCTTTTAATTCGTCTTTGAAAGTATCTTTGCAAATAGTATAAATGACATAATACATTTCGTTGTTTATAACCCTTTTCCACGAGTTAGGTTAAGACCAGTGTTGGGGTAAAGCGGACCTGGAATATAATGGAAAGGAATATATGTTTATTTCTTTACCGTGGCACAAAACTTATTCGTTATTTGCAAGAAGCGTTTATAAGCTTCTTTCTTTGTTTTCACAGATAATACGAAGATAGTAATAAATGCTAAACATAAGCTATATTTTGCTTCTAATCTGAATATTGAAATTATTCTTGTCCGATAATAAGAATATATGTAAGATGGATATTCTATCCTTGTCAAGAATTCCGCCTGGCAAAGATTTTATTGTAAAACACAAGACGCCATTATACACTCATAAATTTATAAACAAAAACAACAGGCACATCGTAATTGAAATTTTAATAGTAAATTAAATGTTTAAAAATAGTCCCCTAACTTTGAAACAAGATCTTCTGGGAAAAGGGTTTACCACAAACTTTACTTTGCTAGTTAATATAAGTTAAATATTCTGTTTTTATTCCAACATCTGACGAAAAGCAAACGAAACGTGGTCTTGCATAATGTGACTTGAATCTCTTCATAGCATCTCAACCCCTAAACTCAAGTAAGGGGAGAAAACTCGCCAGTCTGGCAAGGTGTCATTTTTTAGGCAATGCGCACACACTGCAGCGGTTCTAACAGAACCATTCAGACAGTATGAAATACGGAATCATTTAATGTGCTATTTTTAGAAGAAAAAACGTTTCTTTATAAGCTCTCTAAAACATAGACAACAAATTAAAATCTCTAATTAAAAATAAAACTAAATAAAACAAAAGAATTATTAGCGTACAGTTTGGCATGCGATATCTTTCAAATCACATTTACACACACCCACACGCATAAAAACGTACTCGGACAATAAATTTTAATTCAAAATCGAGGTACCAATAATAAACCAAAAATAACAGATTCAAATCTTACCAGACCATTTCATATTTCAGTTTTCTTGCAATAAGTAGTTTACAACTTAATTCAAAAACGATACAAAAGGTAATCTTGAAGAATTCAAACATGTTAACATTCATTTTCAGAAGGAATAATTCAGAAGTTTAAATTGTTGTTCAGTTTAAAACTTTGCTGAATGCGTTAGGAAAGTTATTTTAAACTGTATAGCAGGTTTGACATTTTACGTTTCTTAATGATGATTTTACTAGCAAGACTTGTAACCCCAACAGATCTTGTGATTTAAATTCCCACCATCTTTATAGGCACACTTTTTTTTAAAATTATTGAAGGTGCTATCGTGAACCGCCGGGCTAAATCTACAAATTCTGGGTCATATGAAGGTTCCGTTTTTTTCCAATTAAGACTTTAAATAACTAATGTTAGCATACTTCTGCTTACATAAACCATTTGAAGTTACCGTCTGATTATTCTACCAACACACAATATTTTCAGTTAGCCGAACTATGTGTGGACAGATATCATTTTTTTAATGATTTTCAGGACTATTATGTCTTAAATTATTTGTAAATTTCAGTTTGAGACCCTTTGGATGCACATAGGTAATGAGTGCACAGTTTCTGGTAGGTTTTCCTACCAGTTCAAATCATAAAAAAGGATTTTTGTGCAGATATTCTGTAACTAAACTATGCGTTCACGAATGCTGACTCTTATCATGTGGCCTACATAACGTGATAAGGATAAGGTCACTGTCCTCTATGTAAACCATTTATCTATATTTATGATGATAATAAATCAGGCCAGTGTTATCAGGATTAAATAAGTTGCTCATCGGCAATGCTGATAACATTTTATTGTTTAATATTCTTTTTCTAAGCCGAACCTGATATAGTAGTTTATAACAATATCCTCCTGTCGTCTTTAAACGTTTTATTGACATACATTTTAACACATCACGAGTTGCATTGATTTCTTTTAAATTCAAATAAACGAGTTTTTCAATGTTTTAACACCTCTAACACGCCCTTTTCTTTCAGTAATTTTAACCAATATTGTTATGTAATAAAAACCTGTACATCTCAATTAGAAGTAAGTACTTTAAATGGAAACTATCATGGACATATTAGACTTGTAATAATGACACGTTTTGATAACTTAAAAGAAACTTGTTTATTTCATAGTTACTTGCTTGTTCAAAATTATCAGCAAGAAATTGTTTATAACATTTTTTATTTCCAGAACAGGTCCAGGTTCTCTACCTTAAAAGGGAAAACGAAACCATTATAGGACCACTCGTTTGTCAATCTGTCGAAATGCGTCGTGACAAGTCATTATAGATCGTGATACGTTATACATAATGAAACATCGTGTTCAGGCGTAATGAGTCGTAAGACGTCATGACATTTCACGTATTTTCGAAAATGTTACGAAAAATCTATTCCAACCATTTATTCCAGACAGTACTGCAGCAAACATTTTGAAAAGTCATATTATTTATAGGTAAACCATAAAGGAGACACATATTTCCAAAAATTGTTATGGAAACAGTATTTGTTTAACTTTGATGCAGCCTATTCAGTAGACATCATCTCCATTCTCCGGTCCCCAAAACCAATGTATAATTCTCCTCATCGTGGTTATTATAGGTTGATTCGGTATACCGTACTCGTATTTAGGATATGAAGGGTTCATGAATTGTTTGTTATAATATAATTATAGTACTGATTATAGTATAGCAACATTATAGTAGTATTACGTTATAACAATATCACAGTATTATGCATTATAACAACATTATAGCATTATACATTATAGCAACATTATAGTAGGATTCATTATTGCAACATTATAGTATCCTATTACTTTAAATGAGCAATTCTTGTATCTATCTTTGTATCTGTAGCGGATCTCGAAAACGGCTCTAACGAATTCAAAGAATTTTGTATTTAGGTGTAGTTTTGATTTTTAAGTACACTCATATAGTTGTATTTTGTGTAAAAACGCAATTTTTTGAGAAAATCTAATTTAAAAGTTGAAAAATTTTAACATAGGGTCTTATGGGTTATTTTTTAACCAACATGGGCCATGTTGGTTAAAAAATAACAACGAAATAGTAAATAAAGCGATCAAAACAGCTGTTTATAAACCAGCCAATTTATACTGTTTTAGCACGTTGGAAATAGAGTAGAATAGAACTGAGATTGAGTATTATCCAAAATAAGCTGTTCATTAGATAGTTTTTAATTACTGTTAAAAAACAAAATAATATATACTGTTTTAGCACGTTGGAATTAGAATAAATTGGGCCTGATTTAACAATTTATTTTGTCAAAAAAAGGTAAACTTGGCAAAGATGGATAAACTCTAATAGTCAATTTTGTAATATAGGCCTGGCTCATTTCTGAAACATAGTATTGAGGTTATGTTACCCCTGCAATAGTTTTTACTATATTTAGGTCTGGTTTCAAAACTTTAGTTGACAGAAGATAGTAGAACTAGGACTAAAATCGTAATGAAAGCCTCTCACGTTTCTAAAGCATGTATTTGAGGTTATAATTAATCTTGTAATTACTGTTAATATATTTAAGCCTGGTTTCATAATTTTACAAACCTATGTACAAACGAGCCAAAGATTAACGAGATTCTTTAGCGAATTTTCCAACTGCGAGCGAAGTGAAGCAGCCATCTGAGGCCGAAGGCCGAGGCGGGGTTGGGACGCGAAGCGTCCAGGGGCAGAGCCCCTAGTTATACATTATAGCAACAGTATAGTATTATTACATTACGTTATAGAACCCAGATTCATTAAATTTAATTGTATTTCTGGCTTCGCAATATAAACGGATATATTTTAAAGCAATACAAATAAATATCACGTCTCTACTTTGTTCCATATTTGTTCGCCATTTGTCATTCATATCTCGAAGTTTGGACGTGTTATGAATAATAAATCCGAGCAAGTTAGCAAACAAGACCCGGTTATCTTCATCCTTTAATTTGCTATTATTGAATATAGGCCGTTTGTCTAATAAATGATGCTTTAAACAATAAAATAAATTTTGTTGTTGCTGGAACTTTATATATATTAGATAGAAGCCTCCACCACCATCATGACGCACTCGCGGCTAAGCAAATGAAAACATTTTATTATATTTCTGATATACCCTATTTCGCCGATTTTATTAATTTTGATGCTTCAGGAAGTATATCTTCAGTATATTAATTTTGGTTGACAGTACTTCAAAATGGTTCTTAACTGAAAACTCCACAAACCTATGATTTTTTTCTGATCTATCAGGTCAGACAAAATGTATTAAATATAATATTTTCGCTGTGCTATTATTATGTAAGTTAGCCGGTTATCGAACTTGAATTTTTCAAAGCTGGTTCTTTAAAAATTATTTTTTAATATGTACCCTATTAAATAAAGTCCAATAAATAAATTAAAATTTGTCTAGTAGAACTCTAAAACCAAGCGATAAAAAAATGTTACCTTTCGATTGAAAAAAAAAAAGTGTTTAATACTGGAAAATAAAATAATAGCCATAGCAACAAAACAATAAAGACATTGCCAGCTTTTTTTAAACACGTTTGAAATAAAAGCTTACTGACTTAAAAAGAAAACATGTTTTATTATAGATAATGTGTAATAACTATTAGTGTGATAAAATCTAGGCTTAGTTAAATTCCGTCACACTTTTTCTAGTGTAAAATATGAGTGGTTGGCGTGCGAAGGTCGCTGAATTCTTCCCAGCACAACATACTCTACGTAAGCATTTGAACGTTGTATTTTCTATACTCGAACGAATTTGTAGTGTATTGGATGAAATGAAAATAATGCTTTTGACTTGATAATAACAATTAAAAAAATTACATAACGAACAATGTTTTTGACAATGGTCTATCGACCTTCAACCAGGCTGGCACTAAATTCTGGATTACAGAAAGGTGTCGTATTATCAAGTATACAATATAACAAACACAAAACTAATACCTCATAAAAGAGAAGACAACGTGAAATGACATTTAAAAATAAATAAATCTTAACCTTACTTAATAATAACATTAAAAATCTTTCTCATAATATGGAAATAATAAAAGGAATATAATGAACCCATTATCTATTACTTAAAAGAATAGTTTAACTATTTTATTAGGTCTAGCATGATAGTTTATGATTTTTTTTTAATTCCCGAGAGCAATCCTTTCCATTTACTGAGAAAATCCTGTCTATCTAAAACAGATTTTCCTAATCAACCCTTCTAGTTATATAGCCATTCGGAAAAAAAAAATTAAAAACAGTCTTATCCTTTAGTACAGGAGTTCTCAACCTGTGGGGCGCACCCCCTAGGGGGGCGTAAAGAATTTCAAGATAGGCGTGAGTGTAGGCCTATTAAAAAAATAAAATAATCCAAATATTGTCAATGACAAACAGTGATAGCCCTCTCATTATGTTGTTAAAATGACTGGTATGCAAGCCAACTTAAAATAGATCCTAAATTACCTCAAATAAATTTGTATTTAGTTCTTTGATTTCATTATGTTCTGATAATAACTTGTTAAAAATAAAGTTATGTGTAGTATTATTAAATTTTGTGTGTGGTATTATCTATATTTTCATTTAATGAACGGCTTCAGCTATCCTAACCAGCTTCAGTTTTAATTGTACTACATGTAATTAACCACATATGGTGGTGGTATGGGGAGAGGCGTGACCCACACAGGGGTCAAGGGGGGGGGGGGGGCACAGTGTTCAGGCACAGAGCCTGAAAGGTTGAGAACCCCTGCTCTAGTAGATTGCACATCAAGCAAGTTAAAATTATGCTGCTTTATCCACGGCTTGTAGTTTAGGTCAAGCAACTACGCAATAGCTTTTTATCCAGGAGGCAGTGATAATTTGTGTTTCAATCAGTCAAACAACTAACTGTAGTTGTTTATGTCTAGATTTAGAATTTATGGTGTAATCATGGTAGTCAAGGATAGTATGTAGACATGATATTTTAACATATTAATTACTTAGGGGGTTTAAATTTGTGAAACTCAGAAGCTTTGTATTTAGATTACCTGAAAACACTAAAATCGATTGCATCCACTTTTAGAGAATAAACTAGCGAGTCCATTAGGTAATAGGTATAAATCCCGCTAGGATTGTGTATTCTCCCGCTTGTAGCCTCACGTTAATTAATTCTGTTACACGGCATTCAGGTCTCCAGCGAAATGCGTAGTAAAGAACATCAATGCTGTTAACGATGTTACATTATTCATCCGTTTTTAAAGGGTTTCTAGTTAATGCACGGGTAAGGAAGTAAAGTGTTTTTACTTTCTCCACCCTATACGTAGTATATGGAGAAAGTATTGTTTTCGTAAAAATGTTCGAATTTGAATTTTCAGTTGAATTATCTGTTTTGGTGCTCCCAGAACCCC
>JAGFPH010001352.1:110914-122496 GCA_018207615.1 Philaenus spumarius
AATAAACGTATTAGTTGTGAGATTTTGTGTTCTAAGTTTATTCTATCAAGTATATCTTCTCACAAGTCAAGCTCAATATTTATTTACAATATTTTCGTTTAAAAAATTAAAACCCTACAAACAATATTTAGTCAAATTCTACAAATATATTAGTGCTTTGCCGCAATACGGTTTAAACTATTTTTTTTTCAATAGCTTTATTTAATTTCAATGAATGAATGTGTCTAACAGCGATTTCTCAAATTGATTCGCCTTTATAAGTACCTAATTTTAAATGGTTACTTATTCTTCCTCTAAATATATTGTGGCTTAGCTTAGAAGATTTTACCAATATTTTAGTTAGTTTAAATGTAAAATGATTAGAAAATAGAATAGAATAGAAAAAGTACTTTATTTTGACATTTATTTATAATCAACTGTAGGAAATAAAAAAAAAAAAATGATATTTACATAGCACAGTACAACATGGTCATTTTACCGTCAGCTAGGTTGGCAAAACCACTTATTATTAGGACCTACACTGGTCCACTTATATTTACTTATTTTAAATCCATACATACTGCAATAGAAATAAAAAGTACATACATCATAATCAACTATATTAAATAAAAAAATGTTATTTACATAGCACAGTACAACATGGTCATTTTACCGGTAGCTGGGTTGGCAAAATCACTTGTTATTAGGACCTACACTGGTCCACTTATATTTACTTATTCTAAATCCATACATCCATCAAACCACACATACATATATAATCAGACACTCGCGCTTGCACACAAAAAATACAATATGCATTAGAACAGAAAGTCATTTATTATTAGAACTTAAACTAAGGTCCACATATATTTACATCCATCCATCAAAACATTACATACATTAATATAATCAGGCACTCGCGCTCGCACACAAAATATTCAATATACATTAGAATTAATAAATTTAGTACCAGTTATATAATTAAAGTTACTTACGTATATAAATAGATTTACAGTAATCCCTTTTTCCCCCCACAAAATAAAGATATCAAAATTACGTAACACCCCCTCCCCCCCCCCTCTTAACCGTGTTTTTATTTTCGATTTCAATTAAAAATTTAATTCATTTATTAATTGTCATCTAAAGTTCCATGCAATCTTCACGAATTTACCTAACCTCCACCAATCTCTCCCATTCAAATTCCTCCCAATTTAAACTGCTTTTGAAAAAGCACATATTTCTTATATCGGCTAGGATAGGACAGCGAGCAATAAAATGGTAAACTGTTTCGTCTTCATTTAAGTTGCATAAGGAGCATAAGCAAATTTTGTCGAATGTAAAATGATTATATTATTTTATTCGTTTTTACGTAGTTAAATCCACTGGACCATTTAGGTTAATTTTTAAATAAAAACCAATATTAAAACAATTTATTCTAAATATTTTAATTATGAATTAAGTTACTTATTTTTCTGCATCTAGGCAAATTTTATATCTGACAAAACATCGCATTAAATTGTATTGCTTCATCACACTTCTCTAAACTAACTGATCTAATTACTTAAATATCCTTGAAATAAATTACAGTACAACCTTGAACCGCTATTCAGACCCAACTGATAAACATAATAATAAGGATTATAGGCCTATTTATCTTGGTACATTTTATTATAAAATAATTACTATTTGCGTGATCTGTAACGACCCATAATTAACTACCTGTGTACACTACCGATGTTTAAACCGATAATATTGTAATATGTAATACACCAAGAGCCCATGGAAAGCATGCAAATGATTGTATAAAAGTATAAACCTATAGACTATTGATAGATTACAATAACATAACGAACAGTATCAATGATTACATAGTATAAAACCATTGATGTTTTGTACTATGTAATCATTGAACAGTATACACGTGCGTAGAACTGTTCAGTATTTAATTAACCGAAGAAGTGTGAATTTTACTTACTCAAAAAGAGTTTTGTGTCACCAGCCATTTCATCAAAAATATATTGATAGTATTAATGCTTCAACTCATGTTAACTCATGTTATACTCAATTTATCGAAGCAACAAATAAGGTTGTATTTTGATAATACTATAAATAACCTACCTTGTCGTCATCAGCCCATCGTTATAGCGCTGTTAGTAGGTACAGCGCAGTTTCGCCGTATGCTGCCGGCTTCTTCAGGCTAAGACCTAACATGCACATAGCATTACCACTGAACAAATTCCGAGTAAAACTCTTCGTTAAAATTAATAACAAATTTGTGTGGCCACATTAAATAAGTTAGTCATATCCTGCGGCAGGTTGAAGGATGGATAGCAGCGTTCATGATAAGTACTTAGTTACTAATGATAGAATGAACTAAAAGCAGTATTTTAATTGTATATTTTGTCAGTAAACAATTTCAAACTAAATGCATTTTTATACTTGGAATATTTAATTAAGTTTTTGTTCCCACTAAAAGTAAGTATTTAAATGCTACTAAATATTTTTAGATATTCAGTACAATTTAAATATTCACTAGATACATTCTGCAAAGTTATAAAATTCAAATAAGGAATTGGAATGCTCGGAAATAGCATTATTAAAGAGTCTGAGGGTGATGGAACGGTAGAACGTGAACGTATGGAATTTAATAACATTAATGCGTCTTCCATTTTACCCTGTGAAAGTCTGGAAAGCGTAAAATTAAATGTGAATCTCACTACAGATTGGACTTTGTGATATATTATAGTGCTGGATAGCCTCACAAATCATCACTGGCATTCAGCAAACAATACAAAGAAAAAATAAAACCTTTAAGGGGGGGGGGGGGGGGGGTGCTTGATATCAAATTGTTACAAGTATTTCATTGATAGCTATTTATAGAGTTATTATGCAAATATAGTAAAACTCCCCCCACGCTTTTTTACAACAAAATTAATTACTTTGTTCAATATTAAATTTGTATTTTCTACTTTTTATTTCGGTTTGCTAAAAGCGTGTTTCTTAGTTTTTTTAAACTATAATTTATTTTCTTGTCTCAAAACGGAATCAAAAGTAATTGTAATCAAGAGACTACAAGTAATGTAGATCCAATGGAGAGATCCAAGTAAAATTTCGATTGGGTATGTAAATAATTGTATTTATTATCGGTCCTTGACAGTGTGCAAAATTTCAAGTTGATCTTGATGTCTTTAAGATGGTGAACATTACGATGAAAGATTCAATTACATAGATAAAGGTCAAGTTAATATAAAGCATGTAAAAATATCCCTTTTCACTAAATTCAAAAACCCCCCCCCCCCCCCCTTAACCCCCAAGGACAACTTTCAAATATTCTCTACGATGTTGTAGAGTTCGAATAATAACATGAAAATATCTGTCCACAGTTATTGAAGGATGTGCGTGTATTTAGCATGTCATATTAAGTGAAACCTTACTGCACACTGTACATTTTAAAGATCCAACTTAATTATTTTCATACTAATCGTTTCATAAATCATTACGTAGGATTACAGAAAGAAATATTTCATGTTAATGTACTTGAATTTGTTTATTTATTTGAAAGATTGCACTACACAAATCTTTAATAGCAATAGTTCTAAATTTAGTAAATTTATGGAATATATTCTTAACTTTAATTACTAGTGTGATTCTTTACTTCGAAATTCAAAGTTAACAAAATAAATTGTATTCTTTAGTTATGAACACGATGAAATTAGTTTTATTTTGCCACAAATATTTCGCCATTAGACATCGTCAGGTTAACATTGTACATTTTGTATGTATTCAGCGTGGCTGAGAAGAAACCACACTCCTTTTTTCTTATATTTTTGGGCTGATTTTTAAACATCACGTTTTTCAATTTTGCTTCTCAGTGGTGCAGAGGCAACTAACATAATTTCCGTAGTATACCGAATAGTACTTGTTTAAAAAAATCTTAGTATGACAAACATTTCAATGTGAAGAATAGTTATTTGTGCCTTGTATCACTTTGTCGTCCCGAAAGCAAATGCTACCGGGAGCGCGCAGCGACGGTAGACACAACATTTTACGTCCAGTTAAGTTTTAGTAAATAATTTGCATTTTAATACCGAACAAACTTTATTAAAACACGTAAGTTTATTGATGCATTGATGTTTCAGCAGTTGTTGTTTTACTAACATAATTATGAATTAGCGTGTAGAAAAGTGTTCATATAAAAAGCATTGATTATACTTTCCAGCCGGCCTATAGGCGGGCGACAAATTAAACTGAATGGTTTTTATATGAGCACTTTTATACCCACCGGTTGGTAAATGGTTCTTTCTACCCTATTAATGAGGCAGACAATTGCTCTGAAAGTACTTAAATTAAATTATGTTTAAACCACCCTACGCAAATTGTGGCTTTTCATTTGGACATTTTCTCTGCAACTAAGAATAACAAAATCTATGTTGCTTCTTTTAATTAATATATTTCGATATATTTTATGTTAAAAATGTTTATGACCACTATTTTCTACTGAATAAAAATATTCGGTTCATATTTTTTTTAAATTTCGCTCTTTATAGCAATTAGAAACATGCAACATTTCAGTTCATTTAAAACCAAATATTTGGGACTAAGTAGGAAACTACATATTTTATATTGTTATACATTCATATGAACTTTTTTCTTTATCCAGAACTTTATCCTCTATGAATAGAACACATTCTGCAATTATTTTAGTGGCTTCATAAAACACTATGTATATTTGCTCTAAAAAACTATTCAACCATAACATGCATAACAGGGTAAATTATTATTTTGTTTTAACTTGTTAATGTATGGCACTAATCTATTGTCTCTAATACTAACGGATAGTATGTTATGAACTTAATCAACTCTAAACTTTATGTTGAATAATTATAAAGTCATTTGGAAAACTAAACCTTTTTAATTTGTATTACACTACAAATATAGTTAAGACATCCTGGTTTACAAAGTATTGCATTTTCTATTCTCCAGACAGCAAATAGCCGCCCTTCATAATTTGTAAAAGTAGCACGTATTGCAACATTGTTCTTCTTGTTACGATGTATGGAATCAAACAAACGGTTGAAATCATTTCCTAATTTTCTTTAGCCTTTTTACCACTTTACTAGTAAATAGTTTCTTGTCTAGTTTATCCTTTTTTAATTTGTTTACAAAGTATGTAATCTTTTACAAGGAATTTATATTTTATATAAAAGTACTATCTTTATGTGTCTCATGTCAATCAGCAGAAAACATATTTCCATTGATATTAGTGTGTCAGAAAATAAACCAAATTAAAGCATCAGTTGTGTATGAAACAGAAACGAGAAATTGTACGAAAACACCAATTACAATATTTACACAATTTTACAATATTACAACACCGATATCATTTTATTTTCAATATCGGACTTCCACTGACTTTATTTTAATGATTAATGCTTAAAAAAAACCTACTTATAATCCGAAATTCCCAATAATTAGACATACATAGTCATGATAATGATACAAGCTATTATAGTTTTTTCTCCGAAAACTGTAAAAACAGTTCATTTTTCTGCAGGAGTTGTAAGTTAGGCGAGCAGATGGTGAAAACTCCGTACCGTCAACCTCCTCTAAAATTTGAATAAAATAATATTAATAAACAACAACGCACACTATAAGATCACTACATCGAACTAACCAATAACAATAACCACCGAGGAAATAAATTGTTCTTCGGTTCCCCGAGGACCGGTGAATAAATGTGATGGTTTCCAATTATAGTATTACTTTACAAAGTGTAAATAAACTGTTAGGATCCGTTATAGTTTTTCTGTATTGTACTTGAGTGTTGTAATACTTAAAATTTTCTTTTAAATTCTATTAAAAACTATGAGTCGCTAAACACGATATGGAGATCAAATTCACCAGCCAACATTCAGCGTAAAACCCGGATCTGTGCTGGGTGATTATGTTCTATACAGTGAATTGTTTTATAAATGGGCCAGATTGTTTTTGTATATTTCTTGTTCTGTTAATTATTTCTTTTTAATTTGTGTTGTTTAAATTATAGTTTTGTGAATGTATTCGTATATTCATTTCAAACTATTATTTCATATGTCCACAAACAAAATTTTATATTTTATAAATATAATTTCTTGATAACATCTACAAACTAACAAATTGGAATGCGTGAAGAATGCTGTTCCGATACTGAGGATGGTGGTAAACCTTCGACACCGGTAGTGCAGTATGATATGCAAGGATTTTTCGAGTTAATTAACCTAAGCCAATTAATTAAATTCACAACCCTGGAAACAAACAACCATACATTCAAATTAATTAATCATAAACATAACTCTAAATTTGTTGTACAAATAATCTTCAATAATAGATCCCTTTATTTTTTATACTAAAATTGATTTTTTTTAACTAGGTAAGTTCTAAATCATTTAATATTGAAATGTGTTCAAAATGTGGGAAATTATTTTTTTAGATTTCCCATAACAAACAATCGCACATATAAACAAACAAAACTTCTTTATAATAAAACTATAGAAAAAGGAGCACAAATAATAAAAAAAAAATTAATTTATTACGGTGCATAAATTAGAAACCCTTTAAAAACGGATGAATAATGTAACATCGTTACCAGCATTGATGTTCTTTACTACGTATTTCGCTGGAGACCTGAATGCCGTGTAACAGAATTAATTAACGTGAGGCTACAAGCGGGAGAATACACAATCCTAGCGGGATTTATACCTATTACCTAATGGACTCGCTAGTTTATTCTCTAAAAGTGGATGCAATCGATTTTAGTGTTTTCAGGTAATGTATATACAAAGGTTCTGAGTTTCACAAATTTAAACCGCTAAGTAATTAATATGTTAAAATATCAAGTCTACATACTATCCTTGGCTACCATTATAACTTGTATATATGATTACACCATAAATTCTAACTCTAGACATAAACAACTACAGTTAGTTGTTTGACTGATTGAAATACAAATTAGCAGTGCCTCCTGGATAGTTAAATAGTTTCTGTATTCATTGGTTAAATCTATTGCGGAGCTGCTTGACCTAAATAAACTACAAGCCGTGGGGATAAAGGAGCATAATTATCACTTGCTCGATGTGCAATCTACTATTGTTCGTTTACAGTTTAGTTGATAGCATGGGCAGGCATTGTCCATGCTATTGAAACGGAGATCTTACGCTAGCAGCCCGCATGAAAACATGAACCTCATAAAACTCATTTAAACTAAATTAGGAATATGTTTCCCTTGATATTGTTTTGTATTGGTATTTATATTTTAAAGAACATTGTGGAACATTAATACAAAGTGAAAAAAATAATTGTTTGTTTTACATTTATGTTGATGGAAGAGGTGTTTTTCTTAGGAAAGTAAATGATTGAACATTGTACATAAATAACTTATAATAATATAAAAACTTAAGAAGAATCTTTAAATTCAAATTTTGTTATCAAAACTAATTAAGGATTGAGAAAAATAAGCACTAATTTTAGTTTACAGAAAACATCGGAGCATTATTGTACTATCTATCACGACCTAAATTCTAATGTAAAGTACTGTTGTAATATTATTTTATTTAGGAGAATATATTTGTTTTCAGAAAACAATTTTAATAATTTGTGAGAATAAAACTAATGTAATGTTAGTTTTTTGTAGTATAAACTTCATAACGGGGTTTACTTAAGCTTAAGGTACGTTACTGAAATGAAGAAGTTTGGATTTTGAATTAAACACTGAGACGAGGATATTCATAATTCAATGTATGTGGTAGTGAATAGGAGCCGATGTAGTTAGGTATGTAGAAGCGCGGTATGCCTCCATAAGGCCCATGCTATCAACTAAACTGTAAACGGACAATAGAGGATGAGGCAGTTTTTATTATATTTTTTGCCGAATGGCTAAATTGATGTATACTATAAGGGTTGGTTAGGGAAATCTGTTTAGTATCTCAGTAAATGGACTATCAGACTGAAACTAATAAAATAGTTAAACTATTTTTTTTAAATCGTAGATAATGGGTTCATTATATTCCTTTTATTATTTTCATATTATGAGAAAGATTTTTAATGTTATTATTAAGTAAGCTTAAGATATATTTAAAAAAATTATTTCATCTTGTCCACTTTTATGAGGTACTAGGTGAAGCCCCTGCGTGCTCCGCACGCCAATCCCCGATGGAAGCTTCTAAAAACATAGGTTATGTTTTATTTATAATAAAGTTGTAGGATTAATAATAACCTCCAAACTAAGATGGTAAATAATGCTAAGTGTTCAAGTCAAATTATTTCGTATATTTTATAACAGCAGTTACATTAAAGGTTAAAAGAACCAGTAAGGCTCAGATCTACACTTAATAAAAAACCTCAAAAAGTTAGAAATAGAAATAATTGTTTCATATTTTGAAATCAGCTGTTAATATTGGTTACTCACTATCAATTACCGTATATTATCAATAAATAGGCCTACTATTAAATTATAATGTGTCTTATTTATTTTTAATTAGGACGTAACATAGTTTATTCTTATTTTTAATTTCCTTAAAGCAAGTTTTTATTGGTTTGTGTGTGTTGAAAACAAATGTTGGTTCAGTCTAGGACTAACTTAAAATATTATTTTGTACTAAGCTGGACATCCGAATCAACTGTTTTATCTGTTATTTTATTCAATGGTTGCTATGGTAATGAATGAAGTTGGTTAACAAGTCTAGGCCTAACCTAAAATTATGTTTATTTATTTTACCTGCATTAACGGCAACATACTCTCATAATTTTTATGTTTTTGTGCACATCTTTAGAATGATTCAAGTTTCATCTTTCAATTGTCGTTTTTTAGTTTTTCATAAAGTTGCTTATTTATTGGTATATAACTGTTAGACGCTATGGGTTTAACGTCCAACTTGATCCTTTGAATTTGTTCCGACTAAATTTACAAATATTGAAATAAAAAATGTTTTTATCAATATGAATTCTAACCTTTGTTTTTCAGGGATAGTGTAGCTTTTCATTGCTAAAACTATTTTTTCAATCGGTTCAGTAGTTCCAAAGATTACCCCGTACATACAAACAAAAAAATTTTACCTCTTTATAGGAAACAGCTGACTACTGTTATTATTACAGTCAATAAAAATATATAATGGCGCTTACATTTTTGTTAAATATTGAGTAAACTTTTTGTTTTTATTTTCAATAGATGATGCAGTTTTTCTAAAAGTATATACAACACGCTTGTATTCAAATCAAAGTTTGTGTCAAAATTTCTAAGCAATCGGTGAAGAACTTTCGGAGAATATCGATTTTGAACAAACGAACATTTACATTTGTATTTATATAGATTAGACTAGTCGTTTGTTTGTTATATTGTATACTTGATAATAAGACAACTTTCTGTTATGCAGAATTGAGTGCCAACCTGGTTGAAGGTCAGTAGACCATTCATTGTCAAAAATATTGTTAGTTATGTAACTTTTTTAATTATTATTATCATGTCAAAAGCATTATTTATGTCTTTATTGTTTTTTTTTGCTATGGTTATTATTTTAATTTTCAGTATTAAATACTTTGTGTTTTCAATCGAAAGATATCATTTTTTTATCTCTTGGTTTTAGAGTTTTACTAGACCAATTTTAATAAATTTATTGGTTTTTTTATATAATGGGCTGATATAAAACATTAAAACATCATTTTCAAAGAACCGGCTTTAAAAAAATCCAAGTTCGATAACTGGCTAACTTACATAATAACAGCATAGCGAAAAGATTATCTAATACATTTTGTCTGAGCTAATAGATACATTTTGTAAGAGCCATTTTAAAGTACTGTCAACCAAAATTAATGTACTGAAGAAATACTTCCTAAAGACTACAAAATTAATAAAATCTGTGAAATAGGATATATCAGAAATATAATAAAAAGTTTTCATTTGCTTCGCAGCCAGTGAATATGGTGGTCGTCATGATGGGTGGTGTGCAATGGTGGTGGAGGCTTCTACTCTAATATATTTTCAGCAACAAAAAAAAATAATTTTATTGTTTAAAGCATCATTTATTAGACAAATAACCTACATTCAATAATAGCAACTTAAAGGATGAAAATAACCGGGTTTGATAACTTGTTCGGACTTATTATTCAAAACACGTCCAAACGGCGAGATATGAATGAGATATGGCGAACAAATATGGAATAAAGTAGAGACGTGATATTTATTTGTATTGCTTTAAAATTTAACATTTCGTTTATATTGCGAATTCAGGAATACAAGTAAATTTAATGAATGTATAACTGTTTTCTTTTTAATTGTTGCCTTATGGACTGGGTATATATCATATAATTATATAAATAGGTATCATTGTTTTACTGCTCGCAGTCCAATATCTTTGTAATCGGTGACGACCGTTTCGCCTATTTCATTCAGGCATTGTCAAACCGAATTTGTGTTCTTATTGCATTCTATTTAAATGCGGGTCAACTTTAAAATACACTCAATACACAACACAACACATAAACACAAATCACAACACCTTGAATAAGAAACATTTAAATAATATTTAAAAAGACATATCACAGTTCCACTCCTTTGTATACGCACGTGTTCCCTCATTCATTGCTCGGTTAATACTGAAATCTCTAGTGATGCGGGGGTTGTGTTGACCTATTGAAGGGATTTAACTTAATGATGCTGTCAAAAATTGTGTTTGATTGAAAATGAATTTTTTTCATTTAATAAAGCGGATTATTCAGAAATGGTTTGTTTGTAAATCTGGAATTCTTCTAAGACATTAATTATTGCCCTTTGGAACATTTATGTAATATTTGCAAATAATTGCTTTCTAAGTTGGTAATTATGGCTAGATTCTAAAAGGTGTTAAGCAAATTTGGTTTTAATTGGGTTAAGGTTTCTTTTAGGTAAATGTTCCTTAAATCTGGTTTTAAATGATCTTCCTGTTTGGCCAATATAATGTTTATACATGATGAATATCTCGAAAAGTATTAATTTTATAAATAAGTCAGAAGAGACAAAATATATACTGTTTTACATACATTTTACTTAGGGAATTTTGTTTATTAAATCACGTTACAAAAGTCATAATAGATCAAAAGTCTTATGACATAGAAATTTATTGTTACATTTTTTCAAAAGATAACCAAGATATATACAAAAATCTAAAATCATATATAATTGATACTTGTTTTAAAAATTATTTTTTAATGTTTTGTTGGGCTAGATTAACCGAGTTATGTACATAAAACCTGAAAACATTTTACAGTTTTATCCATAATTGTTTTAATTTATAGAAATAATGCAAACATAATTTTGTTTGTTGTAAAATAGTAGTTTACGCAACGATTGTATTATGAAGGCCTTTAAGCCACGAGTGAGATGTAAGTTGGAACACGAGCGAAGCGAGTGTTCTAAATATCTCACGAGTGGCTTAAAGGCTGAATACAATCGTTGCGTACACTACTTTATCTACGACCAAAAATATACAGGCTATTTGATGTTTGATGTTGATTGTAGATTTAACCATTGAATAAATAGACCAAAGCGAACTAGGTTTCTTATCTTGGGCCAATTCCTCAAAATACGCAATGAA
>JAGFPH010001352.1:122896-132994 GCA_018207615.1 Philaenus spumarius
AGTTTGCACCTCGACCTTGCGGCCTGCTTCACTTCGCTCGCAGCGGACAAACTACCCTCGCTAGTTCGCATCCTGGCCTAAGTGGATTTTAACCGATACTTTTACGGTATTTTACGTTTTGATCAATTTTGGAGGATCCTGATGGGTATAAAGTCATGTAAAATCAAAATTTGCTGAATAATATCCTATGTAATCTTTTTAGACAAACCCCAAAGAAGTTAAATTTTACTACAATTTCTTTTTTTCTTCTGGTCAATAACGACCTTCCTTATGATAATTTTTACTGTCCACAGCAATTTAAGTCCCCCCATTTAAACTTCGCTACTTTCTGAGATGAAAATGGTGGCAAATTTGAAATGATCACTCTGTATGTGTTACAAGAGTTATGATTCACTGAGGACACCAAACCCTCTTGTGGGAACTAGTCTGAAGTCCCCGTTTAAAAATTTGTAAACTTACATTTATAAATCTTTCAAAGATGCAGATATTAAATATCCGTACGTTCTGACTAGTACCAAGCAAGATTTTATAACCTTTCAGATAATTATTATATTCAGTTTTTTATTTTTATTACATATTTTTAATTTTTATTGTTTCCTACTTGTTGTTATTAACATGTGTATATTCTGAAAGCACTTTTCCTGCGACCTGTATTTGTTATTTTTTAAGAATTTTTTTTAAAATAATTAACTTACTGAAATGACTTTACTTACTCTCATAGTATCCCTTACGCCCAAGTTCCCAGAGACTGTGTCGTTGTAGATAAAATGAGTTCTATTCAGTTTCCCAAATCTCAATCTGTACTTAAAAGCATCTGTATCATTAGAACATTTAAACGCTGACCTAAAGATTAAATCAAATGGACCCTGAAAAGTAAATTATTATAAGTAAAATCAGAATTACAGAAATAAATCAAGCAATACACATAGGCCATTCATTGTGTTATTAATTTTAATTTTAATCTTTTAATTGATGTGACAGACTACTGGTATTCTTTTAACAGTTACGTATGTATGTAATGTAATACTAGGCCTAAATTAAACAACGATTTACGCATATAGGAAATAATATCTGTTTAAATTATAATAACACATTTTAACACATTATTAAACACAAACTAATTGACAAAGCAAGTTATATATTATGAACAAAAGTTTTTAATTACTATGTATGTTGAGTACGGCAATATGCGAGCTGGTCGTTAAAAACTTATTTATTTCCATTGCTTTTATACAGTACAAAACAAGCAAATTAAGAAAATAATCAAATGAAACCTATACTAAACCTATATTTATTCATAAATAGAAAATATAGCGCTCTTACTCAAATACAAAATTTAAAATTGATGTAATCCAACCAATAGTGTAATAAAAAAAAAACCACAGTCTAAACAAATTGTATAAATTCTAATTCCAATGACAAAAAAGGAATGAAATATCCTCCAAGGGCTTGTCTGTTTAGTGGCTGCGTATAATAGAGAAACATATATCAATTGGTTTTAAGCAGTAAAATTAAGGTACATACATCGTTCATGTAGAGGTACAATTTTACAAATTAGAACTATAAATTACATTTTTATTTACATTTATACTCAAAAACAAATGTGTACAATTAATTATACACATACGTTATATGCATACACTCACAAGTCATAATATATTATCCAGACACATCATCTTATACAAGAACCTAGTTACAGCCATGTTATTATTGACAGATAAATGTAACACCAATCTGTTACCCTCACTTTTTAAAAACACTAAAATTTTAACACTATTTATACCACTTCTACCTATTTCCAACAACCTTCAATATATATTTATGTTAAATAAGTGAAACTAGAGATTCAGCTTAAAAGAAAACTTCTTAATCATTAAAATATACTTCTAATATCCTTTATTTGAGTAATTTTTTTGCAAATTAAATACATAACTTTGTTTACTAGCAACTTATCAAATTACAGGCGAAAATTTATATTTTAACTTTATTAATAATATATCTAACAATAAGTACAGAAAAAATTTTGTTTTGACGTATAGGACAGAATTAATTAATTTAAATTACAAATATTGGTTTGAAGGGACACATGATTTTGGTTCTTTATATAATACGGGAGTGAATGATAGCAATATATCTGTTTTGATTGAAATATCCCATGTTAGTTCAATTCAGAAAGTCTTATACAATAAGACAGTTTTAGTTAAATCAGATTTCAAGTAACTTACAAATGGGACAATTCATTTTTGGGCCTTGCCAATGAGCAGACGTGGTACTATAAAACGAGTCTTGCTAAAGAGTTCAATTTTTATATTGTCTACATTGATTACTTTTCGTAAGTTCAGTTTAGTTATGTGCGTGTGCGTGATCGAATTTTGACAATTTTACCCATGTTACATTTTTATATTTATATTATTGCTTTTAATTTGTGTATTAAAATAATGTAAACTGGTTTAAATGTGTTATATTATAAAATTAGTTACGTTGTTTTAACAATCAATATCAATTTTTCTGGAGTTTTTCATATCAATTTATTTTAGAAACTATATATATTATCTTTGAAAGACACTCGAGTTCTTGCGGTAATTGTGTTTATATTTAAACATGGAAGGAAGTATTAAATTAAATGCTATTAAAGTTTACAAAGGTCTGAATTTAGGCATATGTCACAATATCCAGATTTAAGAGACTTTAATAATCATTGACAAAAGATCAATATGACTAAAAAAAATTCAGATAAATAAATATATATTATAATAGGTAAATGCCTTTTGTGGCTATTGATTAATATCACTAATTAATTACATTACAAGACGTCCATTTATTTTTGTTTAAGGAATGATTTAAACATTGGAATAACCCATAATTTGTGTTAAAATAACTTTGCCTCAAATAAGAAAACTTCTGATTTTTTAAATGCGAATCGAGAAATTAAGTATTTTTATTAAGAGGTGATGACTGTACCAATCGAAAGTTACATGAAAAATGCGTGTGCCTAGTGGTTACTAAATGTTATATGTATTTCCAAAGCTGTAGGACTACGTTTAAACATAAAGAATCAGCCAGACAGAAACATTTTAGCATACATATTTATTTGGTACGTTTTTTCACTTGTAAATTGTAATCCTCAAAACGTATTAATATGCTAAATTAAAAGTTTAAGTTTAACAGCATAAAAGCTAATTTAAAAAAACATTTCCCCCAACTACTCAATTTAAAATGGCGGCCATGTACAGCGTTTGATGATGAGAATTCCGTAAACCATAAATTTTATACATAATTCACAAGAGACCAAATATTATATTATTTTATACATTTTAATTTCGGAACTTTGATTTATAGACGATAATTTAACAGTCATCCATAATTATTTTCAAATTGTTTCTGTACATCAAAGGACAAGGAAGATATGTTCAAAAAATCTTAGACATAAACTGTTGATACTTATTTGTAGCTTTTTTCTTTCATAAATCCAAATCTTTTGATCAACACAAAAATCAAATTTGTGGGTCATTTAAAAAGAAATGTTTTGTAAAGTGCTATAAAACATTCTGTATACAAACAGTCGTTCTGACTAAATGTATAAGTATAAAATAAAATATAATTATTTTACATCAATACACAAAAAGAAAAATAATAAAAATTTGACATGATATATAACATGAATTTTAAATCAATGTGCCCAATGTGTTAATATGCTATGTACCAATACTTTTAAATAATTTTTCTGGATGAAAGACATTTCAAAGTATCTTTATTAAAATATCCTACAGCCCTTAGTTTTTCTTACATCCGCCATTTTATTTTTTATTTACCATTTTTATCTCAAAATGGTTTTACAAACTAAGTTGAGTGTTTTATTAAGGTTTATAGCTTAAAAATGAAAAACAAATTCCAACCACCTAATCCGAATTGGCGGCCGTTTACAATGTTTGATGTTGAATATTTCGTAAACCATTTACTTTATAAATCTCGCAAAAGATCAAATATAATTTTTCTTTCAGTTTAAATTGATAATTTGTTGTAGACAGAGTGTTTGACAAATGTTGTATACAAACTAACAAATAGGTTGATTTTTATGCTTCATTAAATCAACTTATGTACAAAAAATTAAAAACTAAAATTCTTGATACTTTTTTATAACACATAAGGCTAGTCTGAAACAAAATTTTTTTCAGTTTCTTGTCCGTACCACCTTTTTTAATCAACAAAAAATCTATTTGAATTAAAATATCAAACTTTTTGACTCTTATAAATTTGTGTAAAGTGAAACACTTCATAAACAAACAAATTTCAATATATAAATAATATTTCCTTTTACGTGAAATACAAATAATTTATATTATATATGAAATTAATTGGTGATAAAATATCGTTAAATGACGATGCAACTTACCGCGAATGGTGTCTTGCAGATGCACAAAGCAATGTATGTTATTACTAAAAGATATACACAGTAAATGTTCTTCATCTTAAAATGCAACTGGTATACTTCAGCCCAACAGTTACTAGTCGCCAGGAAATGCTATGGTTTATATATTAAGGACGGTAAATATAAAAGGTTACTTTCAATGTTAATAGGTTTATTTATCTTCCTATTTCCGTCGTGCATTTCCGCTTGTTTATGATCTCTACCACTGTGTCGCTAAAGATTTATAGTTTTCCTTTGTAGCTTTACTAATTACAATTGGCGATACTTTGGCTGGATCTTTTCTTTCTTCGACTTTAGAAAACACTAAACATTTTGGTGATTGAGTTTTCTTCTTAATAGTCAGACCATTCTTCCTAAAGCTTCCTCACTAAGCCACTCAATTTTTAACATTAAACTTTGTCGCAATTACAAATAACAGAGGGTATCCTATAAGAGAATAAGTGTAGCAGTCAAATTTTCCTTCTAAATATAAGATGCAAACTAGAATTTTTATGACGTTTTCTTTAATCACGTTCTGACAGTATATATAATAAAAATGTATTACATATGAATATATATAAGGATACATTTCTAGATGTCTACGGTTGATTGATATTAAAAAAATATTATATAGATTATAGATACTGCTAAATCATAGCCTATATTTGACCTAATGCATTTTGTTATAAAAGCGTTTAATTGTAACTGAAGAAATGTTTTAAGATGTGATGTTAACTCACATTTGACCAGAACAACAAATAAAAATTTACGTTACATATGAAATTTAGTTGGAACCTACCGCGAATGGTGCCTTGCAGGTGTAATGTATGTGATTACAATAAAAAATACACAGTAAATACAACTGGTACACTCCAGTCAAGCAGTTTCTAGTCGCCAGGAATTACAGATAAATTAATACAAAAGGCTATTCTCAATGCCAACAGGTTGGTTATCTTTCTATTTCCGTCATGCATTTCCGCTTGTTTATGCTCTCCTACAGCTGTTTTACAATAATCAGCAATACTTTTAATGGCTGTATCTTTTCTCTTAGATAACACTAAACATTTTGGAACTCACAACGCAGATGATTGGAATTTCCTCCTCAAGAGTTACACGTTTCTTCCTACGCTTCCTCACTAAGTCACACAATTTGTAACGACAAACTTCGTTGACAAGAAAAATAACAGAGGGTGTACTATAAGAGAAGAAGTGTAGCAGTCAAAACTCTCCCTTTAACTACAACATGCAAAAAAGTGTAAGTATTACGACTTCTCTGTCCACTTTCTGATAGTTTATAAAAAATTGTATTATAAGAATACATTTGTGGATACGGTAGATTGCTGATCACTATTACATACAATATAGTAGATAAATACTAATACTGCTAAATCATAGAATATATTTAACCTAAAATGTAGTTTCATTATGAAAAAATCCTTTTAGGCTACTATAAATGAAGAAATGATTTAAGACGCAATAAGTTAACATTTGAAAGTATTAAAATTATACATTTTAGTAATAAATTGCACTCATGATTTTTAGAATAAATTTGAGTAGAAAATCCACATTTTCGTTTAGTCTATGCATATCACTTTTAGCGTTCCACATCAAACTATAAGAACTAAAAAAATCGCTTCTAAATAATTTATAAGTTATGGCAAACATTATTTCTTTCAGCGTTTACTACAATTTCATTATCATTCTGCTATTTTATAGCTATCCGTTCTGTATTTTATAAATTTTACCTTTAATTTTGAAAGACCAACATAAACATAAGTATAATAGGTTCAAAGATTATATTCAAGAATATAATAAAAACTTCTTGGAAATAAAATCTGGTTAGGGTCTTATCCTGCTAGACGATTTTTTGTGGGTTTATGTGTGGCGAACGACTATAGTTGCCCTATAGTCTTTGTTTGTACCGTAGCTCCTCAGTTTTGCGTTACAATTAACGATGGAATATCTTAGCAAACTGTGATACCTGGACCAATAGCTGCTACTTGTCACAGCATTTGAATTTTAGTATGATCCATGAAATACGTATACGTGGTATTTGACATGCTACAGTACTACTGCATATTTATGTTGTCTTTTCTAACTTCAATTAATTAATTTTGTAAATAGTTATAAAACGTTTATATTTTTTTATGAAAACACCTTTTTTATTGATTTATGTCTCCAACACGATTTTAGTTTTGTTTTTTAAAGTAACTTTTTGTTTTATTATTTTGAAACTAAATGTTAACAATTTATTATTAACATACAATCCAAGTATTTAGTACATATTATAATATAAGTGTTGCCCACGGGCTAGTAAGTATCAGTATTTAATCGAAACAAAGTTAAACTGAATACTTTTACAAAGGAATGTCCATTAATAATTATTGTAAAACATGAAGAAACAAATATGAAAAGTTAAATTATTTTAAAACTGAGTACTAATTGTTTATTTAAAGTCAACAATATATTATTTTATCAACGTTCATCATTTCATTGACTATGTAATTATAAGTAGATATTTAATGTCGCAGATGTCAAATGGCATGACTGTAACTTTTTAATATCTGTGGCATAGTTTCGTTCTTGAAATACCAATCAACTCTACTCACAGGGCTGAGTGTAGATCGGAAACCTGTCCAGACACTAGGCCTACGAGGACTCAACAATCTTACTATTTGCCTTAGGCTAGGGACACACTATCCGAGAGATCACCCGGACGGGCTTTACCCGGAACCGGGTCCGAGTGGTGATACATAGGGAGGCATGAGGCAGAACACACTACGCCCGGACGACAGTTTGCCCGGACGGGTCTCGGAAGCACGTCCGGGTATTCTCCACTCGCTCGGCCGAGAGTTAGCCCATCCGAGTCTCCAAACCAAGTAGAGAAGCATTGTGTCTTATGACAAAGAACACACTAGACGTCAATCACCCGGGACCCGGAAAGAGAACGGAGCCATTCAGCCATTGGCAGTCTTGTTTCAACCCTAGACAAGTTTACAACTGTGGCTGAAATATTATTTTGAGAATTGAATTTACGGAATGTCGTCGTCTTTACATATTGATATAATATTTATATAATAATAATATATAATATAATATAATAATATTTGTTAATTTCTTTGGTCCAAGAGAGGCAAGTAGATTACTGTGGGACCGGACTTTTGAAGAATACACAGATAAAAACCAATCAAGAGAGTCATGGAAAAGTGTTTATTGTATTGAAACCAACATACGAAGAAATGAGTGATACTGAACAGAAGAACTATGGTAAATCGTTTCCATGTTATATACAGGGTGAACTAAATGTCTGGAGACACTCCTGCAACTTTGAGTGAGCAATTGGGAAAAAACCAAACTCAGGTAATGTTTACTAGGTATAAAGATGTAGTTATTATACAAATTATGTCTGCTAGGATCCATGAAATAAGTTTTAGTACAATTTTCTGCCAATCCTAACGTAACACTTTCACTTAAGTTTGTCGACGCGTTTCGGAGTTCCTCCATTATCGAGACCTATTTCAGTACCAATCGAGAGTACTGAAAGATACTCTGAGGATTGGCAGAAAATTGTACTAAAACTTATAAAGATGTACTTTTTTCCGCATAAGACAACGTTGTTAACATTTCCAAAACAGCCAAAAGAAATTAATGATATTTTTGGAAAAATCAAAAAGGTGGTTTCATTCCACAAGTGGACTTGGGCTAGTCTGAGCTATTGTTACCCAAGTCTTATTAGTAGTTGAGTATTTATTTATTAATTATCATGGAGTAGGGTTTAATTTGTAGTAGGGTTGAGATAGAGGCCTCTAATTTGTACTGTAAATTTTCTGTTGTTAATACCTTTAAAATGAATGGTTCCATACCAGGGGTTTGCGTATAATCATTTTGAGCTACCTCCAATATTTACAATTTTTGAAACGGGTTCAAATTTTCCCCTTACATAAAAAAGTACATCCTAATACCTAATAAACATTCCTTGGATTTGGATCTTCACCAATCACTCACTAAAAAGTTAGAATGACTTGAATCATACTCGTTTTTAATTGTAAATAACTTTATATAGAAATAAGATAGAGACCTCTTGCTTTCGTCATTAACATTCTTGTACCAATACCTTTAAAATGAGGGGTCATAAGGCAGGGATTTGCATATAAAATGTTTGAGCTGTCAAAAAATTTTACAACGTCGTCTTATGCGTAAAAAAGTACATCTTTATACTTAGTAAACATTACCTGAGTTTGGTTTTTTCCCAATTACTCACTCAAAAGTTACAGGGGTGTCCCCAGACTTTTAGTTCGTTCTGTATACTATAGTTATCAATGTTTGGTTGAGTTTTAATGTAAAAGTAAATCTTACGCCGAAAATTGCCTTTGATTTACATAATTCCCGGCATGATTTACATATTTGCCAGTTTATGTTCTTAAAAAGACATGCTAAACTATGGAGTTTAATCCTTTAAAAAAGAAGGTTTTTCAGTTGTTTGAATGCAGAAAAACATGGTAAAATCAATGAATTTCATTGAAAGTTCGATTAAGAGGGGGAGGACGGCCAGTCACGAGAGTTTTGTCGATTCTACCTGCTTCCCCCATAAAGCCAATGTTAACTTTCAAGTTCCATCTAGCAGTTATTTTGCAATATATAGTTTTAAAATTTGGTAGGATTTCGGTGAAAACATTTTCGATTTACGTTTTAAATTCAATAAAAAAATTATTAAGTTTTTAGTATTTTGAGACGAAATTATCACCAAATAAAAAGTAAATTCCAAACTTTGCTCACTGAAATCGCTTCGTAATTTTTTTCTCTTTAAAACAAGCCATAAATTAACAATAACCTACCACCCATCAAGGCTGGATTTTTTGGGTTTTATGGGTTTAGGTTAGGTTAGGTTTTACTGATTTTACGATTTTACCTGGTTTTACTGTTTCCCCCTCCAGCTGTATTCCATTGTACCTGTCGTTAAATAGTTATATTATATTGCATGTGAGTACTCACGTCTGTTGATCCTTTTTGTTTTCTCTCGTAATAAAACAATTGCAATTTTGGTCATGAAATACCCACCATCAGGTTTCAGACGTGAGTACTCACATGCATTATAATATAATTATATAATTGATCCGTGGCTAATATGATTGATTCAAAGTTAAATAGTTGTTTTTTATTTAAACAGGAATGAAACTTATCGTCTTTTACCACGTTTTTCTTACATACAATAACTGAAAATACCTGTTAAACGAGAAAATTGCATAATGTAGCATTTAATTAAGGTATATTTTTACCCATTTTTTACGTATTGGCTGTTGCATTGTCAAAGCACAACTCAGCTAAACAACTGTACACTAATCGATTCCGGGCATTCGCTCGGATAGTGTGTTCTGTCAACACAAACTGATCCACTCGGGCCCGGTTCCGGGTAAAGTCCGTCCGGGCGATCTCTCGGATAGTGTGTCCCTAGCCTTACATAATTCAAAGTTGTTTTACTCTTAGTTATCCTCGAGCTGTTACTAAAAGCGTAGTCAAGTTGTTTTATACATATTATCTAAACGCTTCCTAAGTCATTAAACAATTAATTTTATTTACAAGTAAAACAAGAATAAAGTGAGAGCTTTATTGCCTATCCTACCGTGAAGTCTGGCAAAACCTTTGATTTTGGAAAAAAACTACCCAGAAAAGTTAGGATGTGTACATAATTG
>JAGFPH010001352.1:139215-157827 GCA_018207615.1 Philaenus spumarius
TATTGTTTAGAAATTAGAATGATTATTTTACAAATAATGTTTGGTGCCGTTGCTGAAGCTGAGCAAAATAAATTAAAACATTTGTGGGCGTTGCATTAGCTTTGAATGCTTCATATTCAATTGTTGTTGCTGTCCCACCGGTGGTGGGGGAAGCGGCTAGGCCGGCCGGACCGTATTCAATATACGCAGCCAGCGATCCAGTGTGTTTATACATCGATGAGCATAACTGCTGTATTTGAACTGCAGGCATTGGGTGGAGGGGGTAAATTACAAATGTTCGCTCTGTAATTTGAAGGCTAAAGAAGATATTTTCTATTTTTTAGCGATTTTTCTTGGGAACAATTAGAAAATAATATTTTGGAAAATTGGAGTTGAACATTGGAAATATCTTGCTCGGTACGTGCAAATGGTAATTAATCCTCGAATGCAATTACTAATGTTGTGAATTTGTATTTGTTTTCATGTCTTGTCTCGATCATTTGTTAATATTTATGTTGTTGTTGGCAACTTTTGTTTAATGTTTTTATTGTTGGTAATCTTTGCCTAGATTTCATACCTAATAAATTTTTAATTATCGTCTTAGTATATAGTATTTTCTGAGTGTGTGTGGGGGGGGGGCTGGAGGGGTGAAGGCGCCCGTGCATATGTAATTATGTATGGGTGTCTCAGGTGTCTGTCTTAGGACAATTATTTCTTTTTGTTTTGTAGTGTTTTGTTAGCATTAAATATGCTAAAATGTCTTGCATGTGCCACATAGAGATAGAGGTGTTAAAAAAAAATTTAATAGTCTACCAACCGACAGACGGTAAAAAAATGCATTGTCTAATAAGCTTGCTAAACATAATTATTGTAACCTCTATTAAACAATAAAGCTTTATTATTATTCATATTAATATTTTTATTATTATTTTTACAAGTGCGGCCAGCAGGAGCACGCACTTCGTCCGGTTCGTCTCACTGTTTCACGTCCACCTAACCTCATTATTTGTGTCACTGACATCATTGTTTAACTGTAGTTGCTGTTGTTTGTTGTGCTGTGTGACTTCTAGCAATGTCGGCGAAACGTAAACGTATGGTGCTTAGTTTTTCTGACAAACTTAAAACTGTAGAACGATTAAAAAAAAGGCGCAAGTGGATCAAGCTTAGCTCGGGAGTTTGGTGCTGGGAATTCAACGTTAACTGACATTAAAAATAACAGTGAATCTACCACAAAGTTTGCTTGAGTGCTGGACAGTGAAGACGGAAACTTGAATAGAAAAACAATGAAAACGGCAGAAAATCAGAACTTGGACAATGCAGTTTACACACGAAATGGGTCATGCAGGTAAGTGGCCAAGGCCAACCAATAAGAGGCCATTTTATTTGCGAAAAAGCATTAGAAATTAACAGAAAACTGTGGGATAATGACGATTTTAAATAAGTTCAAAGAAACATTTAGGCATTTGCTTGTAAACGAGGGTTATAGGGCAGTAACGTGCTACAATGCAGACAAAACTGGGTTTACTAGAATAAAATGGCGACCAAATCCCTTATTTCTAAAAAAGAAATGGTAGCGCATGGATTTGAAGCAAGCATAGGACGATAAGGGTGCACATATAGGCTCCCTTTGTTGCTCATAGGCAAATCTAAAAATCCACGATGTTTCAAAGGAATTAAAAAACTTCCGCTTATCTACAAAAACCAAAAAACTCGTTGATCGACACTAAAATATTTATCGAGTGGTATGACACTGTTTTCATCAAAGAGGTAAAAGAACATCGGATGGAAACTGGAGAAACTGGAAATGTGTTACTGGTGATTGATAACGTTCCAAGTCATCCCTCAAACAATTCACTTGAGAGGAAAGATGGAAAGTTCAGCGTCTTGTCATCAAATTTACCACAGTCCTTCAACCAGGGATTGATCGAAGCCTACAAATGTTATTACAAAAAAGCATTGCTTCGTATGCGGCCAAGAAGATAAAACAATTCATGAAATCTACAAAGATATTAACTTGAAGGATGCCGTTTACATAACAGCAGAAGCGTGGGCTAATATCAAAGGGACTACCCAACAAGCTTTACCCAATAGTTGAATCTGAAATTAGGCTAACACCTGAAGAACCAACAAATGAAAACTTTGTTTCAGAAGTGGTTGAGCTGATGAAAGAGTCTTCAGGATTTAAAGAATTACCAAGAAAACGTTTACGAGTGGCTAGAATGTGACAAGGATCATCCTGGCTACGAATTGTTGACTGATGACGACATAATAGCACAGGTCCAAATGACTGAAGATGACGTCGATGAAGATTATCATGACAGCGTCTCAGTTGAAAAAAGTCCGTCCAATGAAGAAGCCTTCCAATGCTTCGAGACTCCTATTACATCGTTGGAACAGCAATACGAATGCGATGCTGCGCAGCTGCAGTCTTTGAAACACCAACGAGACTTGGCTTAAGTCTTTGAAAAACGAGTCTCAAAACTTAATTAAACAAACATGTTCCATGTTTTCTTTTAGGTTAATTTTGTACTGTTTTTATCACATCTAAGTCAGTAAACCAAAAAAGTGTTTGTACTGTATGGTCATGGTCAATTCCTACTTTATCCGAATACTCTTGCACCAATTGTTTCGGATAATCGGCACTCAACTGTATTGCTAAGTAACAAATAACAATAACCATGGTGATAGTAAATTATTATTATGCATTGGTAATGGGGATAAGTGAAAGAAGAAGGGATAAGTAAAGAAGATCCTTTACAACTTAGTCGGTGTTGAAGAGGATACGTCTATCATGCTGCTGCGAATTTAACAGAAAATCCACTTTAAATGGGATGTCTGTAAAATCATCAATGGAAGTCAAATATAACTTAACTAACCAAGGGGAATAAGACTTGATGTACTTTTATTTAAAAATTCACCAAAATCGTTTCCTGTAAGTAGTCTGAATACAGGGCTTTATTTACATTTACAATGAGGTGAAGTCGTTTTTTAGCACCCGGTAACATCAATAGTTCTATAAATATATAGTTTTTTATTGTTAAAGAAAGCCCTTTTAAATAAGGGTTATTTTCAACATATAAGCCCTTCAACTTATTTATTTTTGAAATATTAAACTTTAGTCTTTAAAATATAGTTTACAATGTTTGTTCAGTTTCTTTTTTTTAAATATATTCGAGTTAATATATGAGCTAAAATTGTTTTTTTTTTAGTTAGATCTAATCGATTCCTTTAGCTTCAGATCTAATTCTTTTTACCACTTTAAGAATATCCACGTCATAGACAGTCATGTTGGAAATAAAAAGGACCACAAGAAGGGGTTGGGATAGAATTGTAGTCGGTACAGTAACCTCCAGAACAAGAATAAGAAAGAGTATAACTCATCAAGAGGCACGACTACTTTGTTTAACTTACGAAATATGTATGTTCAGTTTACGTCATACATCACCTATACCTTTGCCGGACATAAACAAACTTAACACAATCTATTATGTATAATAGATTCCTTTGTTCTATTTCGCAACTTTGTAAAATCTACAAATTAATTCGGAAGCTTTAATCAAGCTACTCCTAGCTCATTTGCATAAGTAGTCGAATTTCATCAATATCTCCTGGCGAGGTAGAATAGGTTACAAGGACAATTTTAAGACTAGCGTGTTTATCACATATTTCCAAACAATTTTATTAAACAGTTCTTCTTTAAACCCTGCGGTTGTATACCATTCACAGCTTATAACTTTGACAATGCATAAGTTGAGATCAAATTTCTTAAAATTTATAAAAGTGACGTACCTAGTCTAAAGTTTTGTTATTCTAAGGCAAGGTAAATGAGATCATGTTTGGAGATCACGGAGAAAGGCAATTTGATGAGGCGTCAAAAATGGCAACATAAACAAGACACATATAAAAAAACAGATTTAATAATTCTAACTTCTCAATTGAGATCACACTTTCTGGTATATCAGCAGTAAAGGCTTCGCACAACACTTCATGTACATAGGGGGGAACATCAACGCTAACGCACCTACTACATAGGTAGACTCCGCACCTTGGAAGATCGGTACACTACTCCAAACAATAATTTACACTGTACAGATTTGTTTTCAAAACATAAATTCAGATTCCAGGAATGAGCGCCAGGTGAACAAACTAAAACATTGGAAGTGAGTTAATCTTTCACATACATTCCAACACGACTGCTACACGTCTGTTGGATGACACAATCTTGCCCTCTTGCCCTCTTATATCTGTTCATTGCACAATTTACTGCTAGAAAACCTACCATTGTTCTTTTGTTCTTCTCTATCAGCCTATCTAGTCCTTTTACAGGGTCCCTCCACGAACATATCTGACTGCTTGCAATTATGTTTGAGTCTTCAATTACCTCAGTGCTCCTTCTTAGACAAATTCAATTAAAAAAAAGAATACATTTTACAACTTAATAAAACTATTGATTAAACATACAAACATATAAAATATACATATCCTTGGATTTATCCATAATTTAATCTTTTAAAGATTTGCAATAATAAATTATGGCTGTCTTACTTCAAAATATAAATAAGAATTATCAAAAAACTGTTTCGAAAATTAGGGACAAAAACCATAATCACTTCTGCAACTTAATATCATTAATGGAATAAAGAAACAGAAATATTAAATACAAATACTGCAACACTTCTTCTAGCTTATTTAATCTTTTAACGGTGTGTAACAATAATATGTGGTTATCTTACTTCCAAGTCTACATAAGATTTACGAAAGAAATATTTTGAAGAGCTGAACAAAAACTGAATCAATGTTGTAATTGAATAAAATTAGTAGAATAAACATACATAAATGTTAAATAAACATATATACTTGAGCTTTTGAAAATAGGGGACACAAAACACAATAAAATTTGAAACATTAATGGAAACACCTACAGAAATTTGAAATAAACAAAACCTTCATGTATCATATAAACGTTTCCTTCTTCGACTATGTATAACAATAATAAGTGGCTATTTTAATTCCGTGTCTAGATACGATTTATTTAAGAACTCTTTTAACCCTTTGAGGACCAAGAAGTGATAAAATTTGAAAAAACTATATATTTCTTTATTTTTGTGATTAACTAAGGTTAACTAAGGTAAAAAATATTTTTTTATTTTTTTACTGGGTTTTTTTAGTAATTATATATATATATATATAAAGATTAGGTACCATTTGGCTGCCTTATATGGCACGATTTGCATTTGATTTGGCGGCTGGTTCTAAATGGAAGCCGTATACGGCCGCCAAATTGCAGACCCTGTTATTCTGTCTTATAATGATGATTAATGACGAATAAAATTGATTTGTATTGGCAGTCAAATGGGACCCTAGTGTATATTTTTAGTTCCAAAAAGTTATGTCTTGGAGTGCTAGTATCGCTACGGTTCACAAGTGGATATTCATTTTATCAATTTCGGCGCAAATCTGGCGGCCGAGGTCTGGCAACGCTGCAATGAGACACTGCATCCTGTTTTAACGGATGTAGCTCGAAGATCTGTCTCACGTTTGCAGGAACTCCTGATTATTTCCTTATTTTGAAAAACTCTGCCTCTAAGGTTGTTTTTATATTGGATTTTTATTGACTAAACGATGGTTTCTGTTTCTTTCTTTCGAATCATCGCTCTTCTTTTTCTCCGCGGGTCTGTGTAGCTGTATAAACATAAACTATATGACATAAATACAGGAAATAACTATCAGTATATTACCTGCTTGTTAGTCCGTCGTGTGACTTCTTTGATTCGTTTTACTACGACGCGTTTCGAGACCGTAGTCTCATTATCAAGTGAATAATATATTACTTTCAGGTTATTATTATATTATTTAGGTCGTCATATACACACTAAAACACAAACACAATAAAAACAAAAATACACAACACATAATAATTTTTTGTGCGACACGGATTAAGTCGGTTGGTGTACTCTATCTCGTCGTCTACGATACACTAAACTAAGCAGTCTATTTGTAAGGTGGTCATTGACCAGACCTATCTTGATAACCGAGGGCTGTATCGTATAGGTCGTTTGATTGAAAAGATAGCTGATCATTCAGTAACTTATCTGGGTTATGTCTGAATTCTTTATAAATTTCTAATTCTTCTATGGCGTTCATTAATCTCCCCTTTACGCAATAATGAAGAGGTGTCAAGTTATTGTCGAAATTCATGTGACTGTGGTTATAGTCTATTAAATGTTGAGCGTAATTTGACTTCATTTTACCCATGTTATTGTACGGCAGGTGTTCTTTAAGCGCTCTGCCTGTCTGTCCAATATAAAAGCGGTCACAATCGTTACAGTTTATTCTGTATATACCTGACTTCCTTTCTGTTGGTGTCGACCGTTTATGACGCAATATTTTTTGAACATTGTTATTTGTTCGATACGTGATGTTAACTTTGTGCTTATTAAATGTATTTTTTAGCATCATAGGGACAATGTTAGAATATTCGATCGAGACAAATTTATTAATTTCCTTGTTTTTACGTGGCATGGATGTCCTTTTCATGTGTTTACGTAATAATTTGTCGATCATTGAACTTTGATAGCCGTTTCACTGTGCTATATGCTTTATGGTGTTAAGTTCATCATGGAAGTCCTGTTTATTTAGTGGTATAGGGAGAAGGCGGTGGATGAAGCTGTTGTAGGCAGACATTTTTTGAGACATGGGGGGGGAGTGATATATTATTTACTTGATAATGAGACTACGGTCTCGCAACGCGTCGTAGTAAAACGAATCAAAGAAGTCACACGACGAACTAACAAGCAGGTAATATACAGGTTATTTCCTGAATTTATTTTATTTTATGAAGTGACATGGATACCAAAAATCATGAAACTCAAAAAAAAAAAAATAATAATAAACTATATGTTTGCTATGCATTTTCGGGAAATTTTTTTTAACCTTTATTTATCTCAGACAAATAGTTTACAGGCCTAACGAAGTAAGGTGAGGAGTTTCAAATTAATTTTCCATATTTATCATAGTGGCCGTTTATTTAAGGACCACAGGAGTGGATCTTGATCTTATTTTACGCTACTAAAGTTAGTTAAATTTACTTTCCGTGCACTTTATTGTTAGTTTAATCCCCTATGGGATATCGCCTCAACGTTTCACACAAACAAAGCTACACACACACATACCAATACTTGTACAGCGTAGGATCCGAGCAAATGCGTAGTGTACATGCACTATTAACTTTTCTATGTTCCTTAATTTTATTTACTAATAATTATCACTTATGCTAAATAAATTATACTAAACATAATTGTTGCATTATTTTTCCAATTATATGCAAATTTATAACTAACACTGTACATGTACTGCGAGCAATCGCTGTTGCTATGTTACATACACAGTTACAAGTTCTGTAAACGTATAGGAAGAAAGTTTTTCCGCGCCATTCTGTTGTTGTCTTATCAGTATGTCAGACCGGAAATCAATTCATACATGCTCAACCCCGACCTTCATCAAGTCTTTCAGTTCGATTTTTTGCTCATCTGTCCCAGTAGTAAACTCTAAAATGGATGTAGCCTACAAGTAATTTTCCCTACAAGTTTATATATAAGTTACGGTCATTTACATTGTGAAATGCCAGCTTTTAAAATAGGAAGTAATCTTTTTTAATTGGGTTTGCCAGTTGTTCCAGTTTATATTTGTATTTGCATTTTATTTTCATAGTTGAAAATATTTTTTAAAAGGTTCATTCTAAGAGTGACAATACAAATCTAGTTTATAAAGAGTAATTACATTTGAATACAGAAGACATTTATTTGTTTTGTAGGGATAGAAGGTAAACATTTATAATGCTCCTTATATGGTTTTTGCAATTGTAAATTATTTTAATACGTACATAATACTTATGAGCGGCAGATCCATTTAATAGCTAAGACATTGGAATTTTTAATGTTCGATAATGCGTAAGAATAGATTTTAAAATAAGAAACATTCAGATTTCATATGTACAGAAATAGCCAATTTTTAAATTTGAATGAGGTGCACACTACACATTGCCACGGGGCTTAACGCTGTGCAGATTGGAGCCGATTAGGTTAGTTTTAATAGGTCTACGACTCAATATTTGTGCCTACGTATAAATATTGAGCATTCGTATGGCCGGAAATGAGATTAGCGCCCCAGAAACCCCCGATTACCGATTTTCACGGCTTTTCATCCATTTTTAGAGGTGTCAAAAAAATTATGCACTTTTAGAGATAGCCTACACTTTATTCACTTGTGATGCATTTCCGCTTTCTCCCAAAACTGGTCATATCTACACTTTTTTCCTGTTTTCTGAACACGTTGCAGAAAACTGCAACCAAATCCGGAACTGTAGGCAAAAATTTATGAATTTTTTTTTAGTAGCCTACTTTGCCTGGTCTACATGTTTGCGTGTTTTCCATTTGGTTTGGGAACAGAAAACAATGTTTTTTGTTTGCTGAAACAAGTTAAATGTTTGTCATTTGTTTGCAAACTGTTCGAAAACATTTTGAAAACTTTCGGCAAACATTGGAGAAACAAATGAGAAATAGGAAAACAATTGGAAAACAGTTTGTAAACAATGTTTCCGCAAACAGGTTTGTAAGTGTGGACTAGGCTTAAGAGGATGAGCTAAAAACGCAATGTGAACAAACCAAACCCAACCCCAAGGCCGTGTCAAAGCACCCCTAGAGGTATGTGAAGCTGGCAGGGCCCAATACCAAAATTAAAAAATAAATTATTAGTTTCGTTTGTTTATCGTTTGTTTACGTTTGTTTAGCTATGTTCATAGTTTGTTTAGCCTTAGTTCAAGAGTTATTAAAAAATGGGTACTGCTAGGTTCACACCAGCAGCGCCCAATTCAAAAATCTTTCCAAAAATAAGTGGAATCGTTTGTTTACGTTAGCCATTTTCATCGTTTGTTTAGGCTCTGTAAACCATACATAGCCTAAAAATGTGGGCGCTGCTAGGTTCACACCAGTAGCGCCCATAAAGCATATTTACCCCAAAAATTAATTAAATCGTTCGTTTATCGTTAGTTTACGCTTGTTGAGCCTTAGTTTAGCAAGCAATTTAAATAATTTTCTTAATTCTTTCTACTAAAGTCACTGTTCAGCTGCATGGTCAAATTATTTCTTCATACAAAAATTTCTTCATATGGGAATTTGATAAAAAAAAGTATCTTTTTTGAATCTCCCTGCAGCAAATTCATTAACTAAAAATTCATGGTTGTATTTGTTCCTTTAAATTTAATTGCAACTGTTAAATATAAATATTTTGCTAATCACTTCATTTGAATCTTATTTATAAAAAATAGAAAAGCAAACATAAAAAAAATAGGTAGCCTAAGGTATTTTATAAAGAAATTTACCAAATAATGTAGTAACAGTTATTGGTTTAGCTTCGACATTGAATCTTCTGTGTTATTTAATTTAGTTTTTTTATAATAAAGTCATTAAATTTTATCGTATCTTTAAGATTTTTTCACAGAATGTGTATATATACTCTATTAGTATTTGTGTTATATTTGATTCAAAATCGTTAAATAGTTATAAATTTATATTTCGACATTACGAGACGACACAATCGATTATTTGAACTTTTACTATAAACGTTAATAACTTACGTAATTATTATATTTATAAAATTTTAATATCTGTTTTATATAGTTAATTGGAACATATGTGGAAAGTTTGAACCAAATCGGTTAATAATTATAAGTTTTCGATTAAAATTTATTTTAAAAAATCCAAAATTGAGTACATTATTATAGAAAACCGTGTAAGGTATATCTTAAAAGCTAGTTGTCGTAAGTTATTTTTAAAAACAGATATAGATTCCTCATGAAATTTACTATAAATTATCATGTTTTTATTAATATGTATTATTTTAAAAGTTGTATAATGTAATATTTAAAACAATATTCATATTTTTAATTACCTGTTTCCAATAAAAATTTAATAACTTTGAAAATATTCAACCAATTTTAATGAAATTTATACCACATATAAAAAACATATATATAATAATGATATGAAAAAATTAAACTTTTAAATTAATATTTAATACGTTTACTAACTAGGCTTATAAAATTAAAATCGATTAAGTTATTTAAATTTTTGCCGTAAACGTTAATAACGTAAAATTATTATATTTACCTTCGTATTTCCGTCGTGTGACTTCCTTTTATATTATTGCAACGCGTTTCGGAATCTATGTTCCATCGTCTGGCTTCGCGGAAGATCAGGTCGTCATATATTACATTAAAAACATTTCACAAACACAAACACACATGTCATTTAATAAAAACATATATAAAGCGGGGGGGGGGGGTAGTGGTGCCCTCAGGCATTTTCGGTCAATTGCTGCATACGGGACGTACCACTTCGGGTGTACACGGCCAATACCACGGAAACTAGTTCGGCGGCCAATAACTTTCTACCATTAATTCAAATATCGTCAATCGTTTCATAAAGTAGGTGCAACTCCTGGAAATATAAAAGGGGCCAGTTCCCGGACCGATACGCAGACAATGAGTCACATAGAATGATTGCCCTTTAAGTACTATACCAGGGGGACTAGCTCGTCAACACGAGCTTGATGAATTGGTGATTTCATGGATCAGACAACTGGATTTAAATCTTTGAAGACCGATATGATGTATCCTATTATTTCCTGTATTACTTTGCGTATCTTTTTATTCCCTATTTATTTATTTTATTCAGTAACAAAGTCATTTCAAAAATTTTTTTTACGATAACTTTATTTATTTATATTTGTACAGTATGACATAGGAAAATCATACGGTAGATAAATACCAAGAACTAAGCCGGTCGGGGAGAAGGGCTCTCCGAGTCACCCGAGTATTGCGAGCAAAAAATCGGTAGGCCCTACACGGGTCACACTCAGCAGGCCTACTATTTAGAAAAATTGTATTCATATGATTGTATCTTGTAAACTTGTCCAAATAATTTTGAACAAAACTCATCCAATTAACTGCAATAAATAAATTACACTAACGTGTACACTAGTATTGTATGTAAATATTGGTTTTATAATATATACGATAGTGACTTATTTTAGTATGGAATAGCCTACTGAAGATCAACAAAACGCTTAAATACCGGCCGAGACCCACTAAACACAAATTGTCCTTTTCTTTAGTAAAAACTATGTTTAAACAGAAAAAAATAATAAAACAATAATGTATAATTTCGTTTGTTAAGAAATTTAGATTAAAATGATTTAACGTTAGGCCTAGCTTTGAAATAGTGGTTAATTAAACCGATGACCACAGGTTTGTTTGATAAGACTGTGCAAGCCCAATGATTTTAAATGCAGCCGAGAAGATGGACGAATAATATCGTAACATGACTCAGAAGGTCTGATAGTTGACGAGAGGCCCCGGTTCGACACTCTGCTGGTGTTTTCTCTACAACTGTAGACACTACTATGACTACTATATTTATTTAGGGTTACCATACGGGTAACTCCAAAAATAGGAGACTCTTTTACGAGACCTTACGGGAGGAATTATGGAATTTAGGAAAATTAAAAATGCTAAAATGCGAAGGGTGCATTCGGATAATTTCATCTGCATTGCAAAAATGTAATTAATAAACAATGTTTTTACCTTCAAAATTAGGTTTAGTAACTGTATTCATAAGAACTTAGTTTTCCATGTGTACATACGTAACAGGGTTCAAAACTAGTTTGCTGTCTACAATGTTATTGTAACTTATAATAAACTATTATTTGTGTCACAGACCAAAATGAATTATTCCTACGATGTACATAAATAACTTTATGTATTTAATAATGGTAACTAGGGATGCTAAAATTATTATTAGCATAATAATATGAACATAAATATTAATTACGAGATTGTTAGTAAAATATATAATCGTAGCTAGAGATGTTGCAATTTATTATTATAAATAAACATAAATATTCATTACGAGATTGTTAGTAAAATATATAATCATAGCTAGGGATGTTACAATTAATTATAAACAAAACAAAGTTAGTTATTTATCTCCTCCCCTTTGAAATTAGTATGTTAAACTGGAAATTTTAGCTTCAATGATAGAGAATGTAAATAGTCATAAATCTACTCCGAAAACACTTAAGCTTCCTCAAAATGTATTATGGGTATTTCAAAGGAAACGCAAGTGACTGTTCATATTATAGACCAATTTATATAACAAAATAATACAATTAACTAGACAACAACATTACATTTTAAGAACATCTAAACTCTTTGAGTAATTAAATTTCATCAAATATTTTTCTTATCAGAAGGTTATTGACATTTTGTACAAAAACTGCAATACTATCAGTGTATCATTGTTTAATTACCCCTAAATTGAGCTATCCTATTATAATTTGGGGCAACTTAAATTCTAATATCCAAAACCTATTTATTTTACAAAAACAGAAATCCATTCGAGCAGGAAAAAAGGCAAAATTATTCTTGCAAGACTATCTTTAAATAAAACTAATTATTAACCCTTACATCTATTTATATGTTACAATATATTTTGTTCCAAAAAATATTTTGAATATTTAAAAGAATACTTCAATATAAAAATTTTGAAGAATACAAATAAAGTGGCCATACCAAATCACAAAATATTAAATAATAAAAGACATACCATTTAAAGTATGAAAACCTTTTTTAGCCATTTACCAACAAGTTCAAAAGGAAAGGGTTCAAGACATTGTTAAAAACTAAGACTTACTACAATTTAAAAGAGTTTTGAGTGAAAGAAGAAGAGCTTGTCATCACTTCTATTATATAAGTGTTAGTTATTACTAGACTTACTTATTTTGTTTTTTATTTCCTGTTTTTCATGCTTTATGCAATTTAATTTGTCCAGCAATAAACAAATTATTACATGGCAGTTTTAATTTTAAAAGTTCCTAATTACTAATTTTCTATATAGGTTATTAAAAAAAAAGGAAGGGCATTATGAGTGAAGATATACAAGCTGGTTTCTTTGGAGATCAAACAAGGAGTTTAAATTAAAGAAAAACACACAGCTAAGTTCATTTAGCCATACAGAAGTACTTTTTTCCCAGAAAATTATGAAAGATTTCTAAGAAAATATAATTAAAAACACTTTTAAAAATTGATAGTTGCTTAAAATGTCCTTTTATGTAGGTTTGACACCGGCAGCCGAATAGTCGAGATATACACCTGTTCGACTTGACAACACTGCCGGCAGCTAAATGTACCCATACCAAACACATATGGCAGCCAAAAGGGACCTATATTCACGCTGCGCCGAATCGCCGCAATCTTGCTGCTGCCAAATAGCACCAATATTGAAACATGATCTTAAAGGAGTCATAAATTAATAAAAATATAATATAGTGATCCGTAGAAGTTCACAATCAATTTAGCAAGTTAAAACATGGATATACTCTTCTCTAAAGGGTGGCAGCCAAATGGCTTACTTTTTGACGGCCGCCAAATAGATAGGTGTATTTATATATATATATATATATATATATATACATATATAAATACCTTGGTAAAATTACGCAAAACAACCCCACCCGGAGACCAGATATTTAGTCATATCCCGTCAGCTTGGAAGCGAGCCAACCACCGTTTGCTTTACTTCCGCCCTCCTACCCTCAAACCATAGATATGATTAGATATCTGGTCCTCCCTAGCCTAGATTTGAACTCGGCATCTTGTGATCAGAAAGACCCTTCGTTACCACTAGACTACGGCTTCATGAAAGAAAAATGACAAATTAACAAAACTTCAGTTACTTTACTATCGGTATAAATATTCCGTGTAAAGTAAAAGATAGTTTGTCAGCACCATCTAGGAGCGGTTACAGGAAGTTTGCTTGGTTGCTCTTAAGTGTTAATCTGTCTAATTTTTATGTGTGAGAGGTTTATAATAATAACTTAGATCAGTTATTATTAAGTTCAGTAATTAATTTAAAGCAATATGCTAAACTTATAATACAAAATACTGACAAATGAAAGACTAGAACATGTTTTAAAAAATTGGGGAAATCACACCATATAAATTGTCAATTGAAAGCAAGCACTAGCCAAGCAAGTCCTGCTTTCTGGTGGCATTTGTTGAAACTAGGTGCAGACCTGATGTTTTACAGACCTGCAATGGTACTCTAAAGTACCTCCATGGCTCAACTTGTAGATAAAGCCACTGTTACCTTTTATAAAGGCAGTTAAATTGGGTGGTACTTAAAAGTACTGTCGGGCAACAAAGGGTTAAAATTTTGGGAAATAAAACAGAATCGAATTTGTAACTTAATTAAATTAATATAATACACATACAATGCACATATATACATATTAAATGCATATATTATTCACTAGTCATATATTTCCTGTTTTAAAGATGTATAACACTATGTGTCGCTATTTTCCTTCCAAGAATAAATAATACTAGGGGAGACCAGTGCGTTCTCCGCACGCCAACCCCCGGTGCGACCTTCTAAAAACATATGTTATGTTTTATTTATAATAAAAGTGTAGGATTAATAATAACCTCAAAACTAAGAAGGTAAATAATGATAAATGTTCAAATCAAATTATTTCTTATATTTTATAACAGCAGTAATAATAAAGGTTAAAAGAACCAGTAAGGCTCAGGTCTACACTTAATCAAAAACCTAACAAAAAGTTATAAATAATAACCTCAAAACTAAGATGGTAAATAATGTTAAATGTTCAAAACAATAAATTAGTTCGTCAATTTTATAATTTGAATAAATAATTCATTTCCTCCCTTATAAAAATCAATATTTACTTCCACAAAGCAGCTGTATTAGTTTGTTTTTTATTACAAACAGCTGTTTTGTATTAAAATGTTTTTATAACCTTCTGAATACTGTAATCATCGTTATTTACATCCACGAAATCAGCTGGATTAGTTTGTTTCTTATTATAAACAGCTGTTTTGTATAGAAATGGTTTTTAAATATTTTCCATGTTAATCTAATGGGGAAAACCCGACCTTTGAGATTAGCTCACGCCATTAAGGATAAGAATTTTTGACATCTAAAAAATTATTCCAAAACTACGAAATGAGACGAATTTTTTGAATTTTTTGAAACCTCAAACATTAAAATTGGTCCAGAAATAAGGGAGGAGTTGTGTTTACAAAAAAACGGCTTCACGTATTATATATAAAGATTTATCTAAGAACTGTTTTGAAAGTGGGGAAGATAAAACAGCATTTAATTTCCAACTTAATTACATACACTTATTACAATACACTTATTGTATACACTTAACTTCACTAATCATATATTTCAAGTTTCGAAATTCACATAGGAAACAAATTAAGAAATATTTGTAGTTGTATACATGATTTAAACAACAAAAAGTTGTTTGGTCTACTGATTTTAACAATCTTCAAACCAAGGGCTTTCCGAAATATGACAAAAGCATTATTGTCACACGTTTTTATATTGCAATAAGTATTCTTATAAAAAGTTTAAAGTACTTTAAATATTATTGGTTTAGTTTTAGTTCTTTTAAACAAACATCAAATTCGTAAAAAGGTTTTGAATAATTATTTAATAGATCATTTTCCATTATCAGTTACAATATACAGTAGCAACGAGTATTTATCTACTATAAATATCAAATAAAATTAATTATAAAACTAAAACAAAAAAACTAGTAAATTATTGCTTAAACTAGTAAAAACTAATCAATTGCTTATTAAGTATTTTTTAAATCCTTTGCAGCTAATACTCTATAAAGAAGACCAGATCAAATTGCATAATTATTGGTGCTCCTTAATTAATTATGAATTTGTTTTATTATATATATGTTTTATTTTTATTCATTTATCTGAATATGGTTTTACTTTAATTATCTGGATATGATTTCGTTTCTTTAATTGGTTTAACTTCAAGATCTGTCTTAACATAAATTTAAACTTTTAAATTTACTTACATATTTGTGATTTCCCCTTCCTCTCACTTTTAAACTAATACTGTATATTTTTGATTAATTGCTTTATTTAATACTTTATTGACATTTTATTTATATTCCCATATTCACTGAACACTATTTATCCACTGGTTCATGCAATGCCCTTTGAAATTGATGACTGATTTTAACTTGATTGGTGATTTCTTGATGACTTTATGGGTGATTCTTTTACTTTACTTAATTTTAATGTTTTAAGTCGAAATGTACATTGAGGTGTTGAAGCGGGCTTTTTTAGGTCTTGCCCGTCCAAAAGATTTAGAAAGAAGAACTCGGTTTCATACTCTTGTCCCACTCCTGATGCTTCGTCCGTTCTAAAAACTGTCTTGTCATTGGCTAAAGATTTTTCCCTCATCTCCCATTGGCCTTTCATTTATTTTTTTTTTTTTTAATTATTTGTCTATTCGTGAATTCTTGTCAATCCATTCTCATGCTATTCTGCATTATTCGCTAAAGCTATGTGAAATATAATATGAGTCGTTTCATATTACAAGCAAGATCTGTCTTGATTGAAATGTCTGAGAAAGTATCCTAATAAATTTTTTACACTGTGTTGCTAGTTATCAGTTTTAATCTGTTAACTATTCCAGAGCTAATATTTCTTCTTAACTAACATGCTTTGAAAATTAGAATAATTCTTAGTTTGTTTTATTTTGAGTGCAAACATTTATGAGAATTAGACATGTAAATAAAGACATAGTTTCAAAAAGGAGCGAGGATAAAAAAGTCAAAAAGTAGTTTTAGTCAAAGAAACATTTAAGTATATAAATGGTTATAAATTACCTTGTTTGTCAAACAATCCTTATTTTTTGTGCGACATGTTTCTTAGGACAAACTGGAACGACATTTGAAACAAGATTTAAGGAACATCTACCCAAAAGGAACCCCAACACAACCACATCCGCACCTGATTGATAACAACCATACATACAAAAACATAGAAGATGGAAATACTGCATAAAACACAGAAAGGAAAAGTTATGGATGTACTAGAGGAGTTTGAGATCTATAAACACAATAAAAACAACCCAAATAATATATTAAATGATAAACTAAAATTTAATTCTAACTGTATATATGATCTAATAAATCGTATATCTCAACCTCATACAACATAACAGGGAAGGGTAGACCTATATACACAAATCTAGATAAGACCTTAGATTTCATCCAGTCAACTACTAGAACCAGCTGTTGTAACATGTGGCTGCTTAAAGACAGTTTTAATTCATATAACGTGTACAAATATACAAGAATAACTTCTTCTTTTTTAGTATTGATAAATGTTGTTAATGGTTAGTGTCTTGTGTTTGTAAAGTGTAGCTTGATAATGCCGTCTGTGTAACGGCGAAACATGTCGCACAAAAAATAAGGATTGTTTGACAAACAAGATATTTATAACCATTTATATATAAATATAAGAATCCAATAGGCTACAATGAATTCTAAACTTTTAAGTACTCCGTAAATTAGACAACAATAAACAAATTTAATAAAAGGCAGCATATTTCTTTGTTACAAAGTAATTATTTTAATTAAATATTAAACTATATTTTTTTTACATAATTACAATTTTCTTTTTCCAACATTGATCTCTAATTTTATTTCTTTGAATGAACGTAATAATGATATGTTTTAAATGTTAACCTCCATCTTAACTTTTTGTGTCCACTTCAATAATATCAAATTTTAATTATAAATTATAATTAGTTTATGTTAAAATCAAATGCTTACTTTTTTTCCACCTGGCATAGTTACGTGGGGACAAGTGATTTACTATGTTACCGTAAAATAACAATATGTACATAAACGTAATGGATAAGGATGTAAATATTCCCGTATCAAGCGACAGTACTCCGGGAGTGGCGGCGCGTTTCCACCTCGCGCTTATTTAAAAACGATGTCATAATGATGTAATCATTTTATCACAATTCGGGGAATTGAAAAGTTTAGATCAATTCATTGGCTACAACTTTCCCGCTGGAAGTTTGTAATCCAAAAATAACAAATTTCCTCGCTTAGTAACTTTTCCATGTCAGTCAGTAATAATTCTCAAATATTTTCTATTATTAAAATTTGAAAAACGTTTAAAATAAAAGTTTTTTTACTGTTAGAATCCGTACTTCATGTAGATTAATAATATCTAAGTTTTATTTTACTGAAGCTTTTACGTCGAGTTACAATTAGCTCGCACAAGGAGTCCGCTGATGTAGTTTTCGCAGTTGGCATTGCAGTGACGTCAGAGTGGGACTGGCGGGACAATGTCAAGATCAAAGAAACTTTATTGCCCTTGTTATAGAGCCCTGGAGGATATTGATATCCACCAATATATCCCTGACACAACTTATTTAAAATGTCTAAAAAAAGCTATTCTTTAATTATCTAATACTTTAAACTCAACTCGTTCAAACACCTTTTATTCTAACCGATTGTCGGTGGGTGGAACTTGGGTAATAGATGCATTGGAACCCACTGAGTTTTAAAGCTAAGGGAATTTGAAGATAGATCAACCATATTTCGCAGATTTGGTTTACAGAGTTTTGTGGCTTGATAGGAAAAACGGAATATATAGTGTTTGCTGTATTTAATTTATATACTTCGTTTTGTTTTCAATACATGGTATTCAAAACTTTATGA
>JAGFPH010001352.1:158227-177541 GCA_018207615.1 Philaenus spumarius
CAATTATGTACACATCCTAACTTTTCTGGGTAGTTTTTTTCCAAAATTAAAGGTTTTGACAGACTTCAAGTTTAGGATAGGCAATAAAGCTCTCACTTTATTCTTGTTTTACTTGTAAATAAAATTAATTGTTTAATGACTTAGGAAGCGTTTAGATAATATGTATAAAACAACTTGACTACGCTTTTAGTAACAGCTCGAGGATAACTAAGAGTAAAACAACTCTGAATTATGTAAGGCAAATAGTAAGATTGTTGAGTCCTCGTAAGCCTAGTGTCTGGACAGGCATTGGTCCAGGTATCACAGTTTGCTCAGATATTCCATCGCTAACTGTAACGCAAAACTGAGGAGCTACGGTACAAAGACTAGGACAACTAGTCGCTCGCCACACATAAACCCACAAAAAATCGTCTAGCAGGTTTCAACAAGATTTTCTTTCCAAGAAGTTTTTATTATATTCTTGAATATAATCTTTGAACCAATTATACTTATGTTTTTGTTGGTCTTTCAAAATCAAAGGTAAAATTTATAAAATACAGAACGGATAGCTATAAAATAGCATAATGATAATGAAATTGTAGTAAACGCTGAAAGAAATAATGTTTGCCATAACTTATAAATCATTTAGAAGCGATTTAGTTTTTATAGTTTGATGTGGAACACTAAAAGTGGTATGCATAGACTAAACGAAAATGTGTACTTTCTACTAAAATGTATTCTAAAAATCGTTATTGCAACTTATTACTAAAATTTATAATTTTAATACTTTCAAATGTTAACTTATTGAGTCTTAAATCATTTCTTAAGTTATAATAAAAGGATTTTTTTCATAATGAAACTACATTAGGTTAAATATATTCTACGATTTAGCAGTATTAGTATTTACATACTATATTGTATGTAATAGTATCAGCAATCTAACGTATAAATCCATAAATATATTCTTATAATACGATTCTATTATATACTGTCAGAAAGTGAACAGAGAAATCGTAATATTTACACTTATTTGCATGCTGTAGTTACTGGGAAAGATTTTACTGCTACACTTCTTCTCATATAGTACACCATCTGTTACTTTTCTTGTCAACAAAGTTTACAGTTACAAATTAATTGTGTGGCTTAGTGGAGAAGCATAGGAAGAAAAGTGTGACTCTTGAGTGAGGAGCAAACCCAATCGTCTGAGTTGTGAGTTCCAAAATGTTTAGTGTTATCTAAAGTCGAAGAAAGAAACAAATAAAGCCAAAGTATCGATAATTATTGTGAAACAGATGTAGATAGCATAGATAACAAGCGGAAATGCAGGACGGAAATAGGAAATAATACACATATTGACATTGCGAGTAACCTTTTATATTTATGGTCCTTAATATATAAACCATTGTATTTCCTGGGAACTTTTATTTATTGTTTGACGGAGTACACCAGTTGTAGTTTAAGATGAAGAACATTTACTGCGTATTTCTTTTTGTAATAACATGCATTGCTTTGTGTATCTGCAAGGCACCATTCGCGGTAAGTTTCATCGTCATTTCACGATATTTAGTAACAAATAAATTTCATACATAATATAAATTATGTGTATTTCTGGTAAAATTTATATTTTATACATATATGGAATTTTGTTTGTTTATTGGGGGTATCCCTTTACATAAATTTACAAGAGACAAAAAGTTTGATATTTCAATGCAAAACAAAATGATTTTTGTATTTTTTGTAGATTAAAACAAAAGTATGGACAAAAAACTGAAAACGTTTTGGGTTCAGACTAGCCTTACTTATATGTTTTAAACAAGTATCAAGAATTTGAGTTTTTTATTTTTTGTTCATAAATCGGTTATGAAGCCCAAAAGTCAACTTTTTTGTTTATGTTAAATTTGAGTAAACATTTGTCAAACACTCTGTAAACAACAAATGTTCCATTTGAACTGAATGAAACATTACATTTAGTCTTTTGTGAGTTTTTGTAAAGTAAATGGTTTACGAGATACTAAACATCAAACTTTGTAAACAAACGGCCGGCAATTCGGATTGGATGGTTGGAAATGTTTTTGTTTTTTGTTTTGTTTTTATTTTTAAGCTATAAACCTTAATAAAACACTCAACTTACTTTGTAAAACAATTTTGAGATAGAAATTGTCAAAAAAAATGGCGGATGTATGAAAAACTAAGGACTGTAGGATATTTGAATAAAGATAATATGAAATGTCTTTCATCCAGAAAACATATTTAAAAGTATTGGTACATATTAACAAATTGGGCACATTAATTTAAAATTCATGTTATATATCATGTCAAATTTTTATTATTTTTTCTTTTTGTGTTTTGATGTAAGGTTAATTCATTTTATTTCATATAAATTTAGCCAGAACGACTGTTTGTATACAGAATGTTACAAAACATTTCTTTTTAAATGCAAACAAATTTGATTAAGTATTAATAGTTTATGTCTAAGATTTTAACATAATTTCGTTATCCTTTGATCTACAGAAACAATTTGAAAATAATTTTGGTTTACATATTAACACATTGGGCACAATGATTTAAAATTCATGTTATATATCATGTCAAATTGTTACTATTTTTTCTTTTTGTGTATTGATGTAAAATTATTATATTTTATTTCATATACATTTAGTCAGAACGACTGTTTGTATACATAATGTTTTATAGCACTTTACAAAACATTTCTTTTTAAATGCCAAACAAATTGTATTAAGTATCAATAGTTTATGTCTAAGATTTTTTTTAACATAACTTCGTTAACCTTTCATCTACAGATTTGAAAATAATTTTGTTTTACATATTAACACATTAGGTACATTGATTTAAAATTCATGTTATATAACATGTCGAATTGTAATTATTTTTCCTTTTTGTGTATTGACGTAAAATAATTATATTTTACTTCATATACATTTAGCCAGAACGACTGTTTGTATACAGAATGTTACAAAAACATTTCTTTTTAAATGCAAACAAATTTGATTAAGTATCAATAGTTTATGTCTAAGAATTTTTTTAACATAACTTCGTTATGCTTTGATCTACAGATTTGAAACAATTTGAAAATAATGTTGTTTTACATATTAACACATTAGGCACATTTATTTAAAATTCATGTTATATATCATGTCGAATTGTAATTAATTTTTATTTTTGTTGATTGAAGTAAAACCATTAGGTATATTTTATTTTATATACATTTAGTCAGAACGACTGTTTGTAAAACATTGGGCACATTGATTTAAAATTCATGTCATATATCATGTCAAATTGTTATTATTTTACTTTTTGTGTATTGACGTAAAATAATTATATTTTATTTCATATACATTAGTCAAAACGACTGTTTGTATACAGAATGTTTTATAGCACTTTAATAAACATTTCTTTTTAAATGCGAAACAAATTTGATTAAGTATCAATGGTTTATGTCTAAGATATTTTTAACATAACTTCGTTATCCTTTGATCTACAGAAACGATTTGAAAATAATTTTGTTTGACAATAAACAATCTTTGTTTACTGTTAAATTATCGTACATATAAACAACATTCCGAAATGAAAATGTATACAATACTTTTATGTTTAGTCTCTTGTGAATTATATGTATAAAATTTATTGTTTACGGAAACTTATCACCAAACGTTGTAAACATTTTAAATTGAGTAGTTGGGGAAAATGTCTTTTTTTAAATTTGCTTCTATGTTATTAAACTTAAACTTTCAATTTAGTACATGAATAAGTTTTAAAGATATCAATTTACAAGTGAAAAAACATACCACATAAATATGTATAATAAAATGTTTCTGCCTGGCTGATTCTTTATGTTTAAACGTAGTCCTACAGCTTTAGAAATACATATAATGTTTAGTAACCATTAGGCACACGCATTTTTCATGTAACTTTCGATTCGTACATCACCTCTTAATAAAAATACATAATTTCTCGATTCGCATTTGAAAAATCAGAAGTTTTCTTATTTGAGGCAAAATGATTTCAATACAAATTATATGTTATTCCAATGTTTAAATAATGCCTTAAACAATACTAACTGATCGTCTTGTAATGTAATAAATTATTGATATTAATCAAAGGTCAAGGAAGGCATATATATATATATATATATATATATATCTGAAATTTCGTTTAGTGATATTGATCTTTTGTCTATGATTATTAAAGTCTCTTAAATCTGGATATTGTTACGTAGGCTTAAATTCAGACCTTTGTAAACTTTAATAGTATTTAATTTAATACTTTCTTCCATGTTTAAATATAAACACATTTACCGCCATAACTCAAGAGTCTTTCAAAATTATATATAATTATATATATATATATATATATATATATATATATATATATATATATATAAAAATAAAATATATAAAAATATAACATCCGTAAACTTTTCAATGGCGCACACGCACATAACTAAACTGAACATACGAGTAATCAATGTAGATAATATAAAAAATTTAACTCTTTTACCAAGACTCATTTTATAATACCACGTCTGCTCAAGGCATTTACTTGGCAAGGCCCAAAACTGAATTGTCCCATTTATAAGTTACTTGAACTCTGATTTATCTAAAACTCTCATATTGTATAAGACTTTCTGAATTGAACTAACATGGGATATTTAAATGAAAACAGATATATTGTTATCATTCAATCCCGTATTATATAAAGAACACAAATCATGTGTCCCTTCAAACCAATATTTGTAATTTAAATAAATGAATTCTGTCCTACACTTCAAAACAAATTTTATTTCTCTAAACTTATTGTTAGATATATTATTATTAAAGTTAATATATAAATTTTCTCCTGCAATTAGATAAATTGCCAGTAAACAAAGTTATATATTTAATTTGCACAAAAATAACTCAAATAAAGGATATTACAAGTGTTTTTATTAGTAAAGCTATTAATGATTAAGAAATTTCCTTTTCAGCCGAATCTCTGGTTATACTTGTTAAACTTAAATAGGTATTGATGGTTTGTTGGAAATAGTTATATTAGAAGGTATAAAATAAAAAAATAGTGTTACAATTTTAGTATTTATAGAAAGTGAGAGTAATAGTAATATGATACTAGTTAAATTTACCAGTCAATAATAACATTAATTAGTACCTGTAACTAGGTACTTGTATAAGAAGGTGTGTGTCTAGATAATATGACTTGTGAGTGTATGTATATAACATATGTAATTGTATCCTTTTTTTTTTAGCATGAATGTAAAAAAAATGTAATGTATAGTTCTAATTTGTAAAATTGTACCTCTTCATGGACGATGTATGTACCTTAATTTTACTGCTTAAAACGAATTGATATATGTTTCTCTATTATACGCAGCCACCAAACAGACAAGAACTTGGAGGATATTTCATTTCCTTTTTTGTCACTGGGAGTAGAATTTATAAGATTTGTTTTGACTCTGGTTATTTTTATTACACTACTGTTTGGATCAAATTTATTTTAAATTTTGTATTTGAGTAAGAGCGCTACATTTTCTATTTATGAATAAATATAGGTTTAGTATTGTTTTCATATGATTATTTTCTTAATTTGTTTGTTTTGTACTGTATAAAAGCAATGGAAATAAATTAGTTTTTAACGGCCCGCTCGCATATTGTAATACGCAACATACATAGTTGTTGAAAACCTTTGTACATAATATATAACTAGTTTTGTCAATTAATTAATGTATAATGATGTTGTGTTAAAATTAATAGCACAATGAATATCCTATGTGTACTGCTTGATTTATTTCTGTAATTCTGATTGTACTTATAATAATTTACTTTTCAGGGACCATATGAAATACTCTTCAAGAAAGCGTATAAATGCTCTAATGATACAGATGCTTTTAAGTACAAATTGAGACTTAGCAGATATAATAGAACTCATTTTATATACAACGACACAGTCTCTGGGAACTTGGGAGTAAGGGATACTATGAGAGTAAGTAAAGTCATTTCAGTAAGTTAATTATTTTTACAAAATTTCTCTTAAAAAATAACAAATTTAATAGATAGCAGGAAAAGTGCTTTCAGTATATATACTCGTTAATAACAACAAGTAGGAAAAAATCAAAATCAAATATTTAAAATTTAATTTCTTTGTGTTTTATCTAAAAAAGATTATTTAGGATATTATTCTGCACATTTAGTTTTTACATGACTTTATACAGACCAGGATCCCCCAAAATTGATCAAAACGTAAAATACCGTAAAAGTTTCGGTTAAAATCCTCTTAGACCAGGATGCTAACTGCGAGCGAAGTGAAGCAGGCCGCAAGGTCGAGGTGCAAACTAACGAAGCGAGTTTTTCAGTTGCGAGCGGAACGAAGCAACGTGAGCCATGGATGGAGGCTGAGGTGGAAAAAATTCTACAAATTCAGCCCCTTCGTCATTACAGCAATTTCCAAAATAGTCGTTTGATACCCTAAAACATACAAACTTATTTTTTGGAAATTCGCTCAACCCATGTCAGCAATTTAGCTCCGTGATCGACTTATTTTATCTGTAGTTTCTTTTAACATATTTTTATCAATAAAACAATACAAAACAAACAACTGCACTATAAAAACTGATTTTAATTTGCTCGTTTGAAAAAGTAATTAAATATTTAGAAATAATCTCTACAACATTTTTTAAGATAACTTTACACAAATAAATTTAATGTTTTACAATCGCTTAAAGGATGGCTGACAAACAATATTATAAAATGTTTGCTTTCGAAGCAGTTACTCGTCTAGTGTTTTTTGTTTGTTGAAACAACATGTGCGAATCAAATAGTCGAAGACATTGGAATAAACTAGGGGGGTGTATATTAATAATGTGGCCTCCTCCTCCTCATATCCCAGCTGCTACGTGTAGTCAGCGGTCAAAATTTTGTACATTCCTCAAATAGTATACACAACTAACTTTTTAAAACCAACCTGCGAAATTTCGAACCATTACTGACAACATTAAAATCGCTTATAAAAACATCATAAAATAAATATTTTTCATTTTGTTTCCAATTTGTAATTTCTATCGTGTGACTCGTTAATCACGCCATTTCAAGCATCATTTAAATGAGAATTGTGTCTTTAGTTCTTACCCGAAAGTAGCTGGAACCTTTCAAATATTTAAAATTTAAATTTCAAAATTTACACAAAAACAGAAAAAATTTTTAAAATGCAAACAATTTTAGTCTCAAAATTTTAAATAAAACACAAAACTGAAATGGTATTCTGCAATGAATTTTAAATTTGATAGCCATACTGGAAAATTATGGAAATAAAAAAATAATAATAAAATTAGGTTGATTACCCAGTCTCCCTTTATAACTTTGCTAAAAATTTAATAATTTTTAAAACACCAATGAAGGCACGCTACAAATTTCACTTGATATAAACATTCACATATGAGGTGCATTCCAAAAGTAATGAGAGAGAGTTTAAAAAATTAATATTTATTGAAAAAAAATAATTAAATATTATTCCCTTAAAAGTACGATCCTTGAGTTTTAAGTTAAAATACACCACGATATAATTTAAATGGATTGCTACATCAACGTTGAACCTCTACCATACCTATTGTATTACATTTTCTGGTTTTAGGGGGGCCAAAAAATGTTTCCCCTTTGAAATGGGGGCACAAGGGTCAACTTTAATTTTTTAAATGACAAACCCTATCTTGTGTCATATCTTTGAAAAGCCATTTAAAAATCATGAATTTCTGTGGTAAGAAAATTAAAATGTGCTAACGCATTCTTTCGCTACGCTCAAAAATGTTATTTTGTAAGTTATGTTTCAAGGATTACTTTATAAAAAGTCTGGTTGACTGTGGTGCCTTGAGGTATGAACTCTTTGTGAACAACTCCTTTTGCATAACAAAACAAAATCAACATCGCTTTCACATGTGACTTGCTCGAGCGTGTTTTTTTCTGTTTCGGTGAGGTCGAAGTGTGCCATTTGGAGATTTACAGTTTTGTTTTAGGGTCGTACTCGGAAACCCATGTTTCATCCCCTGTTATCACCGTCGCCAACAGATCTGGTACAGTAGACAAATAATCAAAGACTTCCTGCGAAACGCTGAGACTGTTGGCCTTCTGTTCTTCAGTTAAATCTTCAGAACAATATTATAAAAACACGTGTTTTTCATTCCGTTTCTAATTTGTTTTTTGAATGGTGAGACTTGATGAAACATGTCACTTCACTCATCTTTTAAATGGGAATTATATACTTATTGCCCGCAAATAGCTGGAACCTTTAAAAATTCAAAACATTCAAATTTCAAGTCAAATTTACAAAAACGGATAGGTTTAAAAAAAAGGAAATGAGTTTAAAAAAAATGTTTTTATAATTACATACAAAATCAATAAACCGAATATAAAATAAATGTTGGCCACCATATTGTAAAATACATTGTTTTATAATATGGCGTCCTTTTAAAGCACATTTTAAAACTTTATTTTACTGCCGCATCAACGCCCATTTAAACGATATTGTAAAATAAATGATTCACTAGGGATATGAAACTAGGCGGTCTTCTCCAGTAAAACACACAATATCCATTATTTTTGTATATATGTTTCAATATTTAAAAAAACATATATTGGTACCGTAATGTAATTTTTTATTTCAGGTTTGAGTTAATGTCAGCGTTTTTGGAAATGGAGGATGGAAGAAATGTTAGTTTTGTTCCGCTATTAAATTGTTCTATGTATTTGACAGTCCTATAACTTTATTATCATCATCAAAGATGGAGGCCAATGTTTAAACTTTGCTATTAAATAAATAATTTCTGAGATGTCAATGATGGCAGGTTTAAAAACTCCACCCGAAATAACAAAGACCTCACATATATTTTTACGCTTTAACGTTATATCTGGTTGCACAGGACTGAGCAATTTTAAAATGCTATGAACAAATTTTAAAATATGCAAAATAATTTAACAATATATTTGTTAAGTTTTATTATTTTAATCTAATTTTAAATTTTAGTTTTACGCATTAGTTTTGTTTATAATATTTTAAATATAAATATATAAAAATAATTTAGTTTTAAATATTCTGTTATGTTTTTTGGTTTGTTATTACTAAGATTATTATTAATAGCTTGTTAGTATTAATAATATAATTATATTCAGTTGCTCAGGGCTGAGCAATATTAGACAACATTTATGCTATGTAAAATTTTTTGTATAAAAAAAATATATCAGTATATTTGTTTTGTATTGCTTTTTGTTTTAACAACTATGCTGTTTGTAACTTTTTAATTTTTAACTAATTTTAAATTTTAATTCTACGCTTAGGTTAGTTTATTAGCCTTTAAGTATACGTAGTTGAAAATAATTTTGTTTTAGTTATTTTGTTGGGTTTTTTGGTTTTATATTACTAACATTACTATTAATATTTTTTTAATAATATTTTAGTTATTATTTGTATTAGTAATTTATTTAATATTACTAGTTTTTTCGTTATTTCTTCTCATGTTTATGATAATTATGAGTAAGTTTTTATTTTTTATTTGGAATTAAATTTGTAGCGGGCGATGTTACCTAATAATTAAATTAACTCCATAATATAATACAGATACTATGTATATTATATAAAGTGACTAGAGACATGCAATTAGGTGTACTATTTTATAACACAATATTCATTATTAAAAAAATCTATTTCGATATTAAACAAAAAAATATTCTTAATGTTTTGTTGTTTTTTAGGCTACAGTTGACATCAGCGTTTTTGGAAATGGAGGATGGAAGGATAATTTCGTGCATGCGGAAGTACTGCATGCTTGTTCCGATGTAGAAAAATTCCAACCTGGCTTGGTTAAATCTGTTCTCGCAGCTGCAGGAGTAGAATTTACCGGATGTCCGATTCCCCCGGTAAAGTATAAACAAGATGATTCTGAATGTGTTTACTATTCGGGACCTTCACTGACACATTCTTTGTACGAAATCATATAAAATTTATTTGAACATTGTAGTTTGTATGTATTAATACTGTATGTAACTTAAATGTGATGGTGTAAATGTAATATGTGTGTAAAGTTTCAGAATAATTTAACGGACATAATTTGTATAGAGCACAACACTATATAAACTGTACTTTGACCGGATATTAATTGTTCCCTAATTGTGGCTTCAATGGATGAATAGTGGAAAATTGTAACAAGAAATTGTATGGAATAGTAATCAACTAAAATTTAATAACGTTTAAAAACTGTTGTTTTCGTTGGGACTACTAAGAAAATACTGGCATGAATGTGTAATTCTATATTATATAGTTTATCTATGGAATCAATTTAACATTGTATAATTTGTACTTACGGGTAAGAGAACGCAAGTAAAGAACTGGTTTAACTGGTTGGAATAATATTATGTTGTACAGGTGTATCACAGAGCATGAGCAGAATGTATATTTAGCAAACGATTCTTTGTAAACTCTTGATTGTAACTGAAAACCTACTATTTGGTTACTAATGATTGAAGGAAAATTTTTTCAAAATCAAAGTCTCTTAAAGTAAAACGTACAAAAAAAGTGTTTACTTACTTTGGTCATATTTCCAGATATATCTTAGAAAATGTATCCATGGTAATAGTTATTGAATATAAATATATATTTTTTAAGAATATTATAAATAATTTAAACTTAGATTTTTCTCCTTGACTTTCGTTTTCAACAAAAAGGTTTAGTAAAAAACTTAAAAATCTGTTTTTTTTTCTGCCATTTTGAAAATATACAACCAATGTTAAAATATCCAAAATAGAAAGCTTTGGAAGTCATCTAATTTTATAAGCCCCTTGACCTTCATTGTCATTTATTTTTATAATTAATATTTTTTTTATTTGGGGATTTATTTTCACTAATCTTCTACATTTTAAAATATTGGAACTCTAGTGAAAAAATTTCAATGATAAAAATTGATTAACAGGGGATCAACAATTATTGGTAAAATATTCACTTCAATTGATTACAGTATATAAAAAATACAAAAACGGTAATTTTTCGTTAGATTTGCTATTTTGGAACAGGTGTCAATAATTCTGTTTTAAAACTTTTACTATTACAAAGACTTTTAATTGATGTAACATTAGACTTCAGTTTTCATTTGAAATTTCTTTAAAAACGACATCTTAATGTAACAATTAGCCATTTGGGCACTACCAATTAAAAAATATATTTATTTAGATTTTTTATATGCTAAATGAATTAATTTCAGTTGAAACCAAGTAGGATCTAATAATTAAATAAAAGGGAAATTTCATTAAATAATAAAACAGTTAAATGTTGTTTCCTATCAGAATTGGTAGAAACTGGTCATTATTACTTATGTACTACAACAGCTTTGTTGTTAGTTTGTTATTTTAAATAATTGTATACGCTCCAATTCTACAACAGATCTGATCCTACCGACGTTCCACGTTCGGGAGTGTCAGTTTTATAACAGGCTTTCGTGACCCACTTTCAGGAACACAAATTTTTCAAAAATGTTGTAAAATAAGTCAATATCACCTAGTGGAAGAATAAATATGGAAGAATCTTTTGCTATCTTTTTGTCTGGCCTAGGTGTCGACAAAAACTGGTTGTCGATTATTTAGTTGTGTAAATATGCTGACTAAAAAAATGTTAACACTAAACTTCCAGTAATCAAAATTTAATTTACTTTTAATAATGCTCAGCTCAGAACACAAGAATTTAAGTTTACTTTTAATTACCTCTGAGTACAGTGGAATTAACCTTGTAACTGCATTTATTTGTTATTTTCATATTTGTATAATATAATATAATAAAATCCAATAGTACAGTAAAAATTCGCACTTGCGTTTATCCACCTTTTCCCCCATTCAGGTGTAGCCCTCGTTGTTTTTCTTTTATACAAATTTCACATTTTCCGGAACTTTTCACCTCCATACTGTCTTACTAATTACCCTGTTAGTTTTGGTCTTTATTTCAGTTTTTTATTTACGTTAATTTAATTAAAATCTATTGTTTTATTTATTTTTTTCGACTTTGGCAAGCCTGTATCCCTTCTCCTTTTTTAAGCGCGCGACTTTTCCGAGTCAAAGCTCGTAATACCTGATTTTTTCTATTGTTCTTTTGTTTTCTCTTGTAACTTTTCACAGCATTGTCGGAATTTTCCGCGAGTTAATTTTTCTTAATGTGCTCGTTTTCATCTTTCAACCCCGAACTCGAATTAATTTTCCGAAATTTATTTCATATACTGGTAGTTTTTTACATTTCTACTTTTTCTACTCTAACTTTACTTTCCAAGTTTACTATTCCATTTACTATTATAATTTGGGAATTACATGGTTAACACATACGCGTTTAGCATAATGCGTTTTCCTAAGAAATTCCCAAATGCATAGTATTTCTGAATCCTGGTATGCCCTAAGAAATTATTAGATCGAGGCTAAGTTCTTATTCTTTCGCAGACAAGCCAGAGTTCAACAGTCATCTTTCTCTGATAACGCCACGCTCGCCCTAACTTGTCTGCCTTTGTCCTGTACGTTCAGATTTCCTTGGTGACTTCGAGTTCCACAAGATTTTTGTAAAATCCAAAATTCCCAAGAATTACACGGGATTTTCCAGTTGTGGTACTTTATATAATATCAATATAGATATATTTTTTTAATACATGTTTTAGTTCCATCATGCAACAGATACCCTGTCTGATTCTATTGTTGTAAATATTACCTTAAATATTAATATTACATATTTCGGTATGATTTCAGGGTTCGTATTACATAAAAGACTGGATATTTCGCCACAACACCGTAATGCCTGTGTTACCATATGGGAAGTACAAGGGAAATTTAAAGATTTTTGAAAACGATACATTATTGACCTGTGCTGAAGGAGAAGCTGACGTAGTGCCTAAAGCATTTACAACTCGTAGAAAGAGACACTAATGCAGCAGCATTATACCATCAGCTTGTACTTTATAACAATCAAATTTACTTGTATTGTATATTCTAATGTATTGCACAGTTAATTGTCAGTGGCTGGTTTATTGTATGCACAAGATACAAATACAATTGATTTCAAGTAGAAACTGTTTCATAAAATATTTAACATTTTTAACCAACCTAAATTTCAGAATCTTCTTTAATATAATTCTTCTTGGTATAATGTGTGAGGGGAACTTAGGGTACATATCACATATTAGTAAGAAAACAGTACACACACTCATCATCGAATTTTAATTAAATTTTACATTTACTTTTGTTTTACAGGGATGATGGACATCATTATAAGGCCAAAATCCTTATTTATTATCTATTATTATAATAACAATAATATGTACCAATCTTACAAAAGAATAATTAAGGGAACGGAAGCAATACTGGGCCACATAGATTGGTACTGTTCAAAACTTACATTAGAATTTAAATATCACCAAACGTAGGAATGTTTCAGCTTATTACTCACAATACACAAGATACCTAGAGGTTAACTCAATAAACCATAGAAATAAATATAAATTTTGGCTTTATTAACCAAAATAAAAAAAGTTTATATGCCCTTAATACAAAAAAAATGAAATTATTGATATGCCCTTAATACAAGAAAAACTTCAGATTTAAAAGAATACATATATATATTTTATTAAGTTGAATTTAAAAGCCCTCCCCAAAAATAAAAATCAAAAACCCTCCCTTTTAATAATAATTACAGAATTTATACAGCAAAGATTAACAAGTTACAAAGTTTTAACATGAAATACCATGGATTTGTTTAAGAATAAATATATATGTCGTTGGCCAACTCTAAAACTAAATATAAATAATTGAATAAATAAACAAAAATTAATTATGAGACGTCTCTCTCTATATATAAAAAAAAGGTATAAAATTTCTAATATGCAGCCCTTAGGGCTAAGTTCCAAAATGTGCTAGCTTGCTCCTCCCAAATATTAAATACAAACATATCCTATATAGTATACATATACAAAATTACTTTTTCAAAATACAGCCTGTTTAACATTTAACACAAAAACAACTGCAGATCGTTCATATTTTAAATTAATTTCTGTCTGTAACTAAAGCACTGTAGATATAAGAATTTTTATTGTTTTTTAAAGTCCTGTTGGAAAGTAGGCCTTTTCAAGGCGTAGCTGTGGTGTAGCTTATGGCATGGTATGTTTAAATATTCCCTGGAGTTGAACCAGTGTAACTGGTATCCACAAAGTAAAGGCTTATAACAAATGCATGTTAATTGGCCTTCCGCATAACTCGCGACAAAAAACTTAAGGAATTAATCCACGACAATAATTTACAGCGACATGACAAGTCGGACTTTCCTGTAGTGTCAGCGATGGCGGACTTGGTTCTCGAAAGTTCTACAGCGAAGCAAGTTTAACGGTCAAGAAACGTCAGCTGTTGTATATGAGATAAGGAATCCGCTTAAAGCGAACTATGCCCAAAGTAGATACTGTACGGAGGTGGCGTCTGGCGGAGAAAAGGGAAACTATAGTTGTGAAAAGTTGGTGAAGGTAGGCAGAAGTTGTAAATGTCGGTAAGACGTTACAAATATAATTATAACACCGCACGTAAGCTTAAACTATACGTAAGGTTTTTTGTCTACTTTCGCGGTTTAAAACATGGATCATCTGGAAGTGAAAACTCACAAAGGTCTCAACATTTTCATCGCTCACCTGTATGGCAAAACTGAGTAGCTACGGCAAGTAGCGATCCTTGCTGCAAATACTAGAACTGCGCTGGAGAATTGCGTTTCGTAAACCAAGTTTCCTCTAGCAAAAAGCCGTTTTGCAGGGCAAGGCTATAATAGTACTTTTTTACATTTCGTAATTAAATCGTGAAAAATTTATATTTTTGTTGTTTGTGGATCTACACAAAAAAAAATTTTTTAATTCTTAAAATAGCTTTAAAATAGCAGACATTATCTTAAAAAGTAGTAAAAATTTCGCAAAACAAAATAAAATAGGGTTTTAGTCATAACTTATTAATCTTTAAGAATAATTATTTTGTATGGTTTTTTGATTCGATATACAACAAGATAAGTTACTTTGACAGACTAAACTGAAGAGTGAATTTCTAACTAAAATTTATTAATTTAAATACTGTTTATGACTAACCAATAATAATAATTTATTATTTACTCCATACAAATGTTACATAAAAGTTATTAAACAAAATGTGCATCTATGTATTAGAGCTCATATAGGCACGAAGCCTATGTGTGGTTACGAGTCGTGCTTTACAATAATAATTATTATGGAAAAGAAGAGGAAAAAAGCCAAAATACAATTTAAAAATGTACGAAAATTTAAAATGAGATCAGCGCTAGAACAACAGCATTATTGCAGAGACTACGCTAAAACACCCTTACGAAAAATAAGAAGTACGCTAAATAAAAAATAAAAGAGTGACATAAAAAACACAACTTTATGCATACTCTGAAGAAATGCCGAACACACAATACAACTTTATTGCTTTAAAGTACAGTGTACATAAGCAAGATGTTGACCATTTACAAAAATAACATATTTTATGACATTGTTCGTTCTTTTCCTTAGTTTTCTCTAATTAAAAACTTGTTTGGTGTATTTATGATACTTAAAAAAATATTTCAATATAACTATAACACGAAACACAATTTCAGATACTGAAATAACACAAAATTATACAAACAACAACAATATCAGTACATTTACACATGAGTTAGTTATTTGAAGATATTTACTAAACCAATTTATTACATTAAATTCAAAATGGATTTTCTAAGTTTTAGGCTATACACAACAAAAAGGTAGACATTTTTCATGGCCTGTACTGAGTTTGAAGTTAAAATTGACTCCATATTATATAAATGATGCATACAATTGGAATTGTTTAAATATTTACTTCTAAAAAGATTATACCCTTCACATTCCAACAAAAGGTGAGTTATAGTGTCATTTCCTGTTACACATATTGGGCAGATTTTACTGGGGTTAAAGCTATAATTGTATTTTTGTAATATTAATCTATTATATTTCTTGCCAGCAAGACGTAACTGAGTTATAATTCTAAGTATGTATAAAGGACAATTCTCTTCAAAGTACGTTTCACAGGGGGTTAAGCCGCTTATATGTCTGTAGTAATCATTAAATCTTGAATTTAAAACGGACTCAATGTCTGAGCATATTAAATTGTTCTTGAATTTTGCAACTAAATCTTTTCTTGAATTGATTACTTCCCAGTGGTTTTGACTCTTCCAGATATTTTCTGCTCCAATCCTTTTCAGCTTGCATCTAAGCCAGGTAACCCAATTGTATGGGACATCCTGTGAGGAGATAGAGGCAAGTTTGAGGTAGCACAGCCTTGGCAAACTATCATTATTCATTTGAAGCAGTGCAGTCCACCAGTTTAACATTTGTTTAAACACTTGAAGTTCTAGATGCACTCTGCCAGTCTCAATTCTCACATAAGCATCTGGCGTATTTCGAGGAAGGTCTAACAATCGTTTTAGGAAAGTCAGCTGTACTCTTTCCAGGATGTTTACATATAGTGGTGCCCATGTTTCGCTGCAGTATTGTAGAATGCTGACTACCAGTGAGTCAAAAAGTTTACAGTTGACCTTCCAGGAATCTGAGTGTCCCTTAAATATTATCTTATTTAGTTCTGGAAGTGCAGCAAGGCCTCTTGATGAAATATTAATTGCTGCTTTTCTGAATTTGCCAGAGCAGGAAAATGTTACGCCCAAATATTTCTGTTCATTAACAATTGCAATTGATTCATTGTTATAAAAAAGCTGTTTAAGTTTTCCAGGGGTTTTTCCTTTATGAAAAATCAACGCTTTTATTTTCAAAGGATTTACCTTCAAACCATTGTCATCAAAGTATTCTTTTAAAACAGCCAGTTTACGTAAATGCCAAACACACAATTTTCCTCCATACTTCCCCAAACAAGTGCTTAATTTTGAAAACAAATTTTTGTTCCTTAGCCAAAAAATCCATAACCAGAAGCACGTTTTTTGACCGGAAGTAAAATATGCAATATGTATTCACTCTCTAACGGCCGTGTTTGAATTTGGTCCAAATTTGATACACACGTTGGTTGTTCGTGTCGCTCGGACGAGTTCGTTATCTAAAAAATCCAACAACTGGAAGCACTTTTTTGACCATAAGTAACATATGTATATAAGTGTTCCCACTCGAATGGACGCATTTTAAGTCGGATTTAGACCAAATTTGGTACAACCGTTGGTTGTCCATGCCCAACATGCCAGACCCACATGTATAGATAAAATATGTATAGATTTTAAAACTTATTTTTCCAAGTAATACATTATTTAAATTTAATTTAATACTATCTGAAATTACAGAAATCACTTAGCTATGATGTTTTTAGAAGTGTTCAAGTAAACTTAAATTCTTTATTTCAATAAAAGACAATTTACCGTAAAAATATTTTTAACTTTTTGTGATGTAGGCTACATTGCACAAAGTAGTCTACGTTCTGAATATTACAATTTATATGTTTGTAATATTGTTAATTTTATGATAGCCTTTTTATTATTAATAATAGTTTTTGACAAAATTGTTCATTTAATTACCTTTGAATTTTATTAATAATTAATCGGCAATAAGTGTTATTAATAAAGCCACAACAGGAAACTATAAATGTTTTACAGAACAGTAGTGGAGATCATTAACAAGCAGTAATGCTCTCGGAAACAGGAATATAACGTATTGACATTGAAAGTAACTTTTGATATTATTAACGTACTTAATATATAAAGTTTTATTTTCTGATGACGTAATTGGCGACTGCAGTTGTAATTGAATCAGTTATTTTTCAAATGAATAATATTGCAAAGGTGCCTTTCTTATTGTGTTAACTAACATAGCTTATGTATCTGCAATGCACCATGTGCCGTCTTTTAATATTAACAAATCGGAAGCTGAACTGGACCTTGAATAGACGACACAGTATTATGAATTAACCTACCTAAAAATTAAACAGAGATAACCTTACCTTGATCTGCTAAAAATCTGCTGGATAAGTCTTATTCATCCATTTACAAAAAAGGTAACTTATTTAATACAAATTATGTACACAGAATTCAGTTAAATGGTTTATTCAAAAAAACAAATAGTTTGTCATTAATAAAAAATTGATATGCCCTTATGTATTAAAAAAAAATTAAATTACATGCCCTTAGATAAAATTGAACAAATAATTAATTAATTAACACACCCTAAAAAGAACAACTAAATCCCTCCCCTTTTTCTGAATTAAATTTATAAGTAAATTTTAACAAAGATTACAAGATAACATTTCGACAAAGAAAACAATCATTCATATACAGTAAAGTTTTACTATATGGCTTATAATATAACGTGTACGTTTAACAAGGAAAGAGTTATTATACCTTATTTTGGTATACCTGTTTAGGTATACGGTTGATCAACCAAAATGTTTATTATAAAGAAAACTTTTGGAAAAATAAACAAAATAAAAAAATGGACTAAACTGAGAATAAATTAGTCTGTGACGTCACCTTTAAATTAGAATAAATTTTGGATAATCCCTGTGGGATTGTAATTGCCGAAAAGTAGCTAGCTGCGCACCACCCTTGATATTATAAATAACTTAACCTAGACAAAAATTTAATAAATATACATTACAATCACAAGAGACACTCTGTAGAAACAACCTTTAAAATGTTTATGTAGATTTGCAGATATTAATAAAAAAAAAACAGGTTTGTAGTTTAGTAGCTGGTGAATAAAATTTGTAAATTATAACAATTCAAAATTAAAAGGATTATCTATAAGCATGTTTTCTATTCCTTTTTTATATAAGTTGGCTGTTGAAAAGTTGAAGTAGAAAAGTTGAAGTAGAAAACTTGAAAACTTGAAACGTTGAAAACTTGAACCCAGTTAAACTGTAGAACAGACCAAACACAGTCAAAATTACTGATCTGACATTATGCAGAAAAAACATGTTTAAAATGGTGCTGCATAATGCTTGTTACAGTTTGTCAAAAACATTACAGTTGGAACATGCTTGATAGTAATAGCAGAATGCTTTAAAGTTTATAGTTATTTCCAAACTGATTTTAAAATAAGTTAACGACACAACTGTCCATTAAACATATGGTTTTACAGAGTTCTTCAATTATGAACATTTTAAAGTGCAAAAGTTAGAAGCAAAAAACATTTACAGTCTGATTGTATAAAAACTTAGGTTAGATATGATTGACTCTAGTTTTAAATTTGATTAACAGAATTTTAATTAAAAGAAAGATAGCATTATATTTAGGCACAATTAATATATATATATGGATGAATAT
>JAGFPH010001352.1:205162-219227 GCA_018207615.1 Philaenus spumarius
TTTTTTGAGATTAACTTCTGAGATGTCAATGAAGGCATGCTTAAAAACTAAAAACTGTATAAAAAAGACCTCACATATATTTTTACGCTTTAACGTTATATTTGGTTGCACAGGACTGAGCAATTTTAAAATGCTATGTACACATTTTAAAATATGCAAAAGAATTTAAAAATATATTTGTTTAGTTATGTTTTAACATTTTGTAAGTTGTATTATTTTAAACTAATTTTGAACATAATTTTAGATATTCTGTTATGTTTTTTTATTTGTTATTACTAAGATTACTATTAATAGTTTGCTAGTAATATTAGTATTATTATATTATACTCGGTTGCTCAGGGCTGAGCTATATTAGACAACATTTATATGTAAAATTTTGTATTGTATGCAAAAGAATATTACAATATATTTGTTTTGCTTTTTGTTTTAACATTAAGGCTATTTATAACTTTTAAATTTTTAACTAATTTTAAATTTAAATGTTACGTTTATGTTAGTTTATTAGCCTTTAAATATACTTAGAAAATAATTTAGTTTTGGTTATCCTGTTTTGGTTTAATATAACTAACATTACTATTAATAGTTTTTAGAATTATTTGTAATAGTAATTTATTTACTATTACTGGTTTTGTCGTTATTTTTCTCATGTTTATGCTAATTTGATTATGAGTCAGTTTTTATTTTTTATTTGGAATTAAATTTGTAGCGGGCGATGTAACCTAATAATTAAATTAACTCCATACATAATACAGATACTATAAATCTGTTATTGAAAATGATTAGAGACATGAAATATGGCATACTATTTTATCACAAAATACTCATTATTTTTTTATATCTATTTCGATATTAAACATAAAAATATTCTTAATGTTTTGTTGTTTTTTAGATTAGAGTTGACCTCAGCGTTTTTGGAAATGGAGGATGGAAGGATAATTTCATGCATGCGGAACTTCTGCATATTTGTTCCGATGTAGAAAAATTCCAACCTGGATTGGTTAAATCTATTCTCGCAGCTGCAGGAGTACAATATACTGGATGTCCGATTCCCCCGGTAAAGTATAAACCACGTTAAACAAGATGTTTATGAACGTGTTTACTAGCCAGATTTAGAAGTAATTCAATTTTATAAACCCCTTGACCTTCATTGCCATTTAATTTTTGTTTCGTTTTGATTTGATGATTTCACTAATCTTCTACATTTTAAAGTATTGGAACTCTTGTGGAAAAATTTCCATGATGGAAATTGATTAACAGGGTATGTCATCAACAATTATTTGTAAAATATTCAGTTCAGTTAATTAAAGTATATAAAGAATACAAAAACGGTAATTTTTCATTTAGAGTTAATCTTGGATGGTTAATTTACATAGTATCTTGGAACAGTGGTGTCAATAATTCTGTTTCAAAACTTTTACTATTACAAGGATTTTTAATTGATGTAAGACTAGACTTCAGTTTTCATTTGAAATTTCTTCAAAAACGACATCTTAAGGTGCGTACACACTTGCGCGGTGTGCGCGCCGCTCGTGAGCATTGAATTCGTCATATTTGTACGGGGCGCACGCGCCGCTCGCAGCGATCCAGTTTCTGTCAGTTTTTTCGGCGAACACTTTGATGGTTCGCCGATCATATTTGGACGGGAGCGTGAAAGGTTTGTCGTTTTCAGCGCGCATGTGATTGTTATTATTCAAGATACCGGGTACTCAGTTATTAAATAAAAATGGATTGCTCTGAAGAAAATTTAATTAAATTAATAGATTCATACAGAAACCACTCCATTCTTTGGGATCCTCAAAACAAGTTTCATTTTAATAAAAATATGAAAGCAGATGCTTGGCGTGAAATATCAGCAGAGATGGATATTTCGGCAGACCTTTGTAAAAATAAACGGTATCAGTTAACTGACACAAACTTTCTCCCAACTTACCGTAGTCAAAATAATATTGTTTTCAATCATTTTATTTATTACATTTTAGAACAAAACAAAAAAATAATATTCTACCTACGTCAATCGTATAAAAAAATTATTGTCCTAGGCGGGATTCGATCGCGCGACCTTTGAATTACTGGCCGTGATCGCTACCATGGTGCTACCCCGTGCGACCGCCGCCGAGATGCTAGATTGACAACATAAACTTGTTTATTTTTAAACATTTCCCCATAATTATAAAACGCCGAAGTTTTGATAAATGCGGGTGGTGTCATTTTGTTTGGCATCTTAAGCACTATAAATACTGAAAATTTGATCAAAATCGTTAGAGCCGTTTTTGAGAAATTTGCATTTTTGTAGTTTTTTATGGGTTTTTAGGGGTAAATTACCCTTAAAAATTAAAAATTCCAAAAAAATGAAAAAAACGCCTGGAGATATTAGGGTTTAGTACCTACATACCAAATTTCATGAAAATCGGACCAATAGTGTCCTCTCTGGTCGTGTATACATACTGACAGACTGACAGACAGACACCACTCTAAAAACACTTTTTTGGGTTCAGGGAGCACCAAAACAAAAAATTCCACTAAAAATATTTTTGGGTTCAGGGAGCACTAACACAGATAATTGCACTAGACCATTTTTTGGGGTTCTGGGAGCACCAAAACAGATAATTCAACTGAAAATTCAAATTCGAACATTTTTACGAAAACAATACTTTCTCCATAATACTACGTATAGGGGGGAGAAAGTAAAAATATACTTTACCCGTCCCTCAAATTTTTGTCGTTAGTACGGGGTGTTGAAGCATCACGATCCATCTCCTGTCGGTTTTTTCAACGAACCCTTTGTGTGTTCGCAGATCAGATTTGGACGTGTGTTTGAGAGGTGTCTACTTTTTCGTGCGCACTGATTGTTGATTGCTTTGTGAGTCTGAATTCAAAAAATAAATTCAATTTCAATAATTAAATGGCCAACAGATTGTGAATTTTAAAATTCTTTAGTTTAATAAAAATATTTATCATCAATTAGCGGTACTTCTTTATTATTTCAAGGTATTCTTTATTTACATTATTTATAACAACCAAGTCTATTTTCACTTCAGGCCTATTTCACATTTGTTTAAATTAAAACCCAATTTTGAGGCCTATGATTACTACCAACAATATAGCGAATAGAAAAAGGTACGTATAATTTATTTACACCTCTGTATTGAGTAAAATTGCAGTGCGGAAATAAATTTCCTGTTTAGAAATGTGAAACCCAACCTTCTGCAGCAGGTTCTCAAAGTCAGAATGATCGCGGGTTTTCTTTGGATCGCTGTAGGTTCGTTGAAATCAAAACTTCGTTGTTGCACGGCGCGAGAGTGTATACGCACCTTTAAAGTAACAATATGCCATTTGGGCACTGCCAATTAAAAAATATATTTATTTAGATTTTTTAGATACTAAATTAATTAATTTCAGTTTAAACCAAGAAATAATTAAATAAGAGGGAAATTTCATTAAATAATTTAAAAAAGGTTAAATGTTGTTTCCTATCAGAATGGGTAGAAACTGGTCATTATTACTTATGTACTACAACAGCTTTGTAGTACCATGATCATGTCGGACCACTCCCTCATTCGAAGAACAGGAACGCAAACATTCTTAGATTAGTGGATGCGTTCTCAAAGTTCACCCTTCTCTTCCCAACAAGGAACACAAAAGCACAGACAACGGTCAACATATTGACCAAGAGTGTTTTCCCTTATTTTGGTTTCCCCAAATCCCTTGTTTCTGATAATGTCCCATTTTTAGTTCGCCGTAATGGCACAGATGTGCCTTTAGTACGGCATCAAGCATATATTTTCCTCACCATATTACCCCAACCCGTCCCACGCGGAGTGAATTAATAAGAACCTCAAGGTCGCTCTCCGCGTCTTTCATTCCCAAAACCAAACCAACTGGGACCAAAATATTCATTGGTTCAAGTTGGCTTTCAATACTGCCAAACACCTCAGTACCGGATCATCCCCGACCTCCCTTTTTTTTACGACATCCTATAGCCCTCCCTATGAAACTGGTTTAGAACATGGAACAATTGGTTCCTCCACCGCCCCAGTTAACCACGGAGAGGGTATGGTCTGAGGCTTTAGACAACCTGGCCAAAGCCCACCGGGTACGACAGGAGACCTACAATCAGGGCCGCCAACCCAACCCCTATAAACCAGGGGATTGGGTCATGTATCGCGAACACCACTTAAGCGTATTAAGTCCAAACTCCTCCCCCTCTGGTCAAGACCCTTGATAATAGAAATGTTTACTCCACATGTCACTGTCAGGCTAATTGACCCTAAAACCCACAAATTTGCCAGTTCAGCCCATATTTCCCACATCAAACGATATTTTTCTCTAAATAGTCAGAGATTTCGAGAATTGCCATGATATCAGCATGATCGCAACTTTAAAAATGTTATCATCGGGTCCCTAAATCATATGTAGGACAATATGGTATTTCTGGTACCAAACTCAGCGAGGATCCTAGTGATATTAGCATTAAGTTTCGCCTTCTTTCTTCTTCATCTTCAACTATACACTACCATAAACCAATAGCAATAGCACAACACCCTTTTTAATTACCAGGAATACGTTGCTGGGCCAAGGTAAGGCTGAGTCAGATCTTCTCGTAGGATCTGGTTCTACCACAAGGCGTTCTAACGTACCTGAAATAGGAATTTTTCCTTTACCATCTTTTTTTAATCTCGGATAATATCGCCTCACCTTCGGCGGTTTGGAGATGTATCTTGGTGGGTTGTGGCTTACATTTCAAATATTTTAGACTATTATTTTAATTTTTTTAATTAATTGTATCTCTATATTATTTTTAAATTTTACCTTTTTTATATAAAATTCTAAATATACCAAGCCGTTCATCATGATCACCGCTGGACACAGCCACGACTCTAGGAATATCAGCTGCATGAGAGCAATATATCTACTTCCTGTCATATTAATCATATCCTACCTCACTTTTATTTTAAATACCAAAAGACATTTGGTATTTTTTTAACTGCGCTCAAACACCCACCTCAGAGTACCACTACTTAAATAACTTTTTCTTTCTACCACTCTGGTCTTTCTATTTATAAGTGTATTCAGTGTTTAGTGAGGCTAAGTTAAATAAATACGATTATAGTATTTATAGCATTTAGAAATAGTTTACCCTTAACGGATGACCCACTATTAACTGAGACACGTAATTTCGGCGTTAGTAACCCACTACAGGACGACACGTCGAACCATTGTTTTGTCTCAGCAAAAGATACCTACAATTGCATGTTCCCTACGGTCAAAAATCACTATTACATAACGCGCAAGCGATGCCTAACCCACGTCCTATGTGTTTCACCATGTATGTCCTTTTTGTGTCTTAATGTGTTTGTCAATAACCAATGTTTGTGTATCTTGTGTGTACGGGAAGTTGTGTCACACCTTAAGTCTTTATTAATCCTTTATTCTTAAAAGATTTCAACATTCTTTAGTTGCAGTTTTGTTGTATTGCAATTTGTATTTGTATACATATTGAATATATTTCAAACCGTTCACGATACCGAAGCCCACCCCTTTTATAAAATCGTTTCACTTCTACCCTGCATCGCGGACTCTTTTACTAATAAACAATATTTACCAGCTACACACCTTTCCTGCAGTATACTCTCCTACTATACAATATATTAACTCGAACCACCCCAGGGTTATTATTACATGCCCTTGAATACCATTCACATTGTATATAAAATGTATGCGACATTTAAATAGTGACGGTGGTTGGTTTTAGGTTGCAACCTATAGATTCTAAGACAACAATTTAGTTTTAAAAGCATTTATAATATCAATATTTAAAAATCATCCAATATACTAGTTATACCCTACCTCTCTTTAGTTTAGTTATATCTCACCCTTTACATGACCTTCACTCCTATTCTGTAAAACCTTACAGCCTTTCCAAATGTTTCACTTATTTCACATACCAACAAACTAACAGTAAACGGAGATGATGAACACTCAAGCGTCAATAAATGTCTGACATACATATGTTATAACCAAACATAACAAGGATAAGCAGGCAGCTTTAACATGAGCTAAAAAATATAGACCTCTATGAGGCATAGTAAGGACAAGCATGCAATCTCAACGTGAGCTACACAACAAGCTACAGTCTAAAGTGCTCGACAGTAGGTTACTTATCCCAGTTATCAGAGGATTTAGCCATCTCACCAGCTAAACTAACTAAATTTCAACAGCTCAACCATAGCAAACTTTATCAACCAGCTACCAGCTCAATCAAAGCAATTTTACAAGTCAGCCACCTGTTCAGCCAAAGCATCAGTTTAAAAATGTCAACTAGTCCTATCTCCGCAACAGCTTCACTAACTCACTTTATTTCCACTATTACAACCTTCCACCTCATTAATTAAAATCCCTTCATCTTGTATCCTTTCCTTCAGTTCAATCCTATTAGTTTAGTTTTTTTTTAATTCATTCAATTAATTTTTATTGTACATCAAAAAAAAAAAATATATCCGTACCCAAAATCCTAAAACAAACTATCCTCCACACCTGAACAAACATAGACTAACTCAAAACCTTAAAATTTATACACCCAAAAAAAATATCCTTACCCAAAACCTAAAAAAATATTCTGTCTAAACAATCCACACCCCAAAAGAAGAAAATAAAAGGAAATGGGATATTTAAATTTAGGCTTGTTCCGCCAAAATAGTATTTAGTACACTTACCACCATCACTATACATATTTATATTATATATATAAATGTACTGGTTTAACAAGTTTCCAGTTAAACCAATAATTCTAATTAATATAAATATATTTTTTCTTTCCCTATATTCAACCGGCGATCTACCTCGGTTAAGTTCGACCTTAGAAGCACCTTTCCTGTATCTCCCTTTAAACCTGTAACCTAACCTTCTTGACGTTTATACAACGTAAGCCTTTACAATTAAATGCATGGAGTGGAAGTGAAAAACTGGTGATGCAAGACAAACTGCCACCTACTAAATTTATCTGGTCTTCAGTACCCCTGTACCTGGTTCGGTTGGGTCTGTTGTTTATCTGAGAAAGCCAGACCCTTTGGGCTTTCACCAGGAAAACCAGTTGTTACCATACATTTTCCTTTCCTTCCACCCACTGCGCTGGCGATGTTCCTAGGGTCCATCTTTTTCGTCCGCTAGTGGGGTTGACTTTGGTGACCTCAGATCCATGTTTATAAATATGATCTCAGGGAGCCACTGAGTCCTCAGTTGGCGGCAGACATCGTGAACAGTCAAACAGGCAGTCAGTGGAAGGACCGGCGAGTAGTAACAACGGTTTTTAGGTTTGCGTTTAACTTTAATAATTAATGGGCAAATTTATGATTATGGTGGGCTAGTAAAGCACCTCGGGACTACCGACTTTGTGGGGGGAAGTTGGTGACAAATTCCCAACCACGATGTAGTTCGCGAGTTAATAATTAATACAACAATTCGGTAGGGCCTTGCATGGCCACGTGTAACCTCTCTGGTTCATTCATTTAGTTCATTAAATTATTATAATATTGTGGATAAGATAAATGTTAGTTACAAAATAGCCTCATCAAGGCTGGCTTCGGATCCAGCGGATAATTTAGTTTACCAGATTGCTTCGGCGAAATAATTAAGTATTTAAAGATTCACGTGATCAGACAACCTCCAATGGGCCTCTTTCGTTGCAATTTACTATTATGATTTGGGAATTAATTTACCGAAATTTATTTCATACACTGGTGTTTTTTTACATTTCTACTTTTTCCTACTCTAACTTTACTTTCCAAGTTTACTATTCCATTTACTATTATGATTTTGGAATCACATGGTTAACACATACGCGTTTAGTATAACCCATTTTCCTAAGGAATTCCCAAATGCCTAATATTCCTGAATCCCGATAATCCCTAAGAAATTACTAGATCGATGCTAAGTTCTTATTCTTTCCCAGACAAGCCAGAGTTCAACAGTCATCTTTCTCTGATATGCCACGCTCACATTAACTTGTCTGCCTTTGTCCTATACGTTCAGATTCCCTTGCTGATTGACAAAAATTGAGTTTTACAAGATTTTTGTAAAATCAGAAATTCCCAAGAATTACACGGTACTTTCCAGTTGTAGTACTTTACATAATATCCATATAGATATATTTTGTTTATACATTTTTTAGTTCCATCATGCAATAGACACCCTGTCTGATTCTATTATTGTAAATATTACCTTTAAATTTAAAAAAATAATAATTTTACATATTTCGGTTTGATTTTAGGGTTCGTATTACATAAAAAACTGGATATTTAACCACTACAACGTAGTGCCTATGTTTCCATATGGGAGGTACAAGCTAACTGCTAAAATTTTTGAAAATGATACATTATTGACCTGTGCTGGATTAGAAGGAGACGTAGTGCCTCAAGCAGTTACAACTCGTAGAAAGAAACACTAATGCAGCAGTATTATACCTTCAGCTTGTATTTTACGACAATCAAGTTAACTAGTATTTTAAATTCTAACAAATTGCACAGTTAATTGTTAGTGTCTGGTTTATTGTATGCCAAGAGGCAAATACAATTGATTTCAAGTAGAAACTGTTTCATATTTAATATTTTTGACCAACCTAAATATCAGAATCTTCTTTAATATAATTCTTCTTCGTATAATTTGTGAGGGGAACTTATGGTACATATCACATATTAGTAAGAAAACAGTACACACTTTCATCATCGAATTTTAATAAAATTTCACATTTACTTGTGTTTTACTGGGATGATGAACATTATTATAAGGCCAAAATCCTTATTTATTTTATATTATTATAATAACAATAATATAATTATAACTCCGCTCGTAAGGTTAAACTATACGTAAGGTTTTTTATCTACTTTCACGGTTTAAAACATGATCATCTGGAAGTGAAAACTCACAAAGGTCGCATACATTTTCATCGCTCACCTGTATGGCAAAACTGAGTAGCTACGGCAAGTAGCGATCCTTGCTGCAAATACTAGAACTGCGCTGGAGAATTGCGTTTCGTAAACCAAGTTTCCTCTAGCGAAAAGCCGTTTTGCAGGGCAAGGCTAGACTACTTTTTTACATTTCGTAATTAAATCGTGAAAAATTTTTATTTTTGTTATTTGTGGATCCATACAAAAAATAATTTTTAATTTTTAAAATAGCTTTAAAATAGCAGACATTTTCTTAAAAAGTTGTAAAAATTTCGCAAAAACAAAATAAAATAGGGTTTTAGTCATACAATAGGTAATCTAGAGCACTGGATATGCTTAAATGACTGTTTTTGTAGTTTAACTCACCGCCAGCAATCCTTTTTGAAGTAATCCTTCTGTTTACATATGTATCAGTGCAGTCCACCAGTTTAACATTTGTTTAAACACTTGAAGTTCTAGATGCACTCTGCCAGTCTCAATTCTCACATAAGCATCTGGCGTATTTCGAGGAAGGTGTAACAATCGTTTTAGGAAAGTCAGCTGTACTCTTTCCAGGATGTTTACATTATGGTGGTGCCCATGTTTCGCTGCAGTATTGTAGAATGCTGACTACCAGTGAGTCAAAAAGTTTACAGTTGACCTTCCAGGAATCTGAGTGCCCCTTAAATATTATCTTATTTAGTTCTGGAAGTGCAGCAAGGCCTCTTGATGAAATATTAATTGCTGCTTTTCTGAATTTGCCAGAGGAGGAAAATGTTACGTCCAAATATTTCTGTTCATTAACAATTGCAATTGATTCATTGTTATAAACAAGCTGTTTAAGTTTTCCAGGGGTTTTTCCTTTATGAAAAATCAACGCTTTTGTTTTCAAAGGATTGACCTCCAAACCATTGTCATCAAAGTATTCTTTTAAAACAGCCAGTTTACGTAAATGCCGAACACACAATTTTCCTCCATACTTCCCCAAACAAGTGCTTAATTTTGAAGACAAATTTTTGTTCCTTAGCCAAAAAAATCCATAACCGGAAGCACGTTTTTTGACCGGAAGTAAAATATGCAATATGTGTTCACTCTCTAACGGCCGTATTTGAATTTGGTCCAAATTTGGTACACACGTTGGTTGTTCGTGTCGCTCGGACGAGTTCGTTATCTAAAAAATCCATAACTGGAAGCACTTTTTTGACCAGAAGTAACATATGTACATAAGTGTTCCCACTCTAATGGACGCATTTTAAGTCGGATTTGGACCAAATTTGGTACAACCGTTGGTTGTCCATGCCCAACATGCCAGACCCATATGTATAGATAAAATATGTATGGATTTTAAAACTTATTTTTTCAAGTTACACATTATTTAAATTTAATTTAATACTATCTGAAATTGCAGAAATCCCTTAGTTATGACTTTTTAGAAGTGTTCAAGTAAACATGAATTCTTTATTTCAATAAAAGACAATTTACCATTAAAATGTTTTTTACTTTTTGTGATGTACATTGCACAAAGTAGTCTACGTTCTATAATTACAATTTATATGTCTGTAATATTGTTAATTTTATGATAGCTTCTTTATTATTAATAATAGTTCGTTTTTGACAAAATTGTTCATTTAATCACCTTTGAATTTTATTAATAATTAATCGGCAATAATTGTTATTAATAAAGCTACAACAGGAAACTATAAATGTTTTACAGAACAGTAGTGGAGATCATTAACAAGCAGTAATGCTCTCGGAAACAGGAATATAACGTATTGACATTGAAAGTAACTTTTGATATTATTAACGTACTTAATATATAAAGTTTTATTTTCTGATGACGTAATTGGTGACTGCAGTTGTAATTTAATCAGTTATTTTTCAAATGAACAATATTGCAAAGGTACCTTACTTATTGTGTTAACTAACATAGCTTATGTATCTGCAAGGCACCATTCGCTTTAAATTTAATCATCATTTCACAATATTTCGTCACTAATTTATTTCATTTCAGTAAATAATAAAATTTGTTCATGTATTTCTGGTAAAATGTATATAAATGTAATATTATAAATATTTACCTAAGGAATTTTATTTGCTTATAGGATGTTTCAGAAAATGTTAAAAAAAATACAAGAGACAGAAAGTTTTATTTTTTATAACAAAACAAATTATGTTTGCACTATGTCTGTAGATTAAAGCAATTATGGATAAAAACTGAAAAAAAGCTTTGGTTTCAGAATAGTTTTGTGTGGTTTGAAACAACTATCAAGGATTTATGTTTTCAGGTTTTATGTACATAACTCGGTATTATCTTAATCTTCTAGCCCAACAAAACATTTTAAAAATCATTTTTAAAACAAGTATAAATTTTATATGATTTCAGATTTTTGTATATATCTTGGTTATCATTTAAAAAAATAAAACAATAATTTTGAATGTCATAAGACTTTTGATCTATTGTGATTTTTGTAATGTGATTTAATAAACCACCGGGTAAACAAACAAAATTCCCTAAGTAAAATGTATATAAAACAGTATTATATTTTTTCTCTTCTGATTTATTTATAAAATTAATAGTTTTCTAGATATTCCTCATTAAACTTTATAAATTTTAACTGTTTGAATTTGTAACATTGAATTTTTTTACAGGCTTTTATGCTATAAAACTTTAAAATGTGCAACAAATAAATGTTTTATATAAATACGTTTTGGTGATAAAAATTTATAAGTGAAAAAATACACCACCACGTGTCTTAAAATGTTTCTGCCTGGCTGAATATGTATGTTTAAACTTAGGCCTATAGCCTTGAAAATACATGTAGTAAGATCATCATTTGGTACAATAATCATTAATGTGCATTTTAAACAGTGCAGCAAAACCAACCATTTACCAATTTCAAAATGGTTACCGTAAAAAGAATCAAAAATCACGAAAGTTACTCGTTTTACAGTAATTTATAATAATAATAAAAGTGTCACATTTTCATTGAATATCTAAAACTATGTAAATCTCATTTTTTCTATATAGACCTACATAGGCCTTTTTATTTGTGTAGTGAAGTTTGACCATGTTACATAGCTATCTCCAATATAGGAGACATTTGGTTTGATAAATCTGTCATCTACGAATTTCAGTGCGGTCTGATACCCTCTTGACCGGATTTTATTGATTAACCAATAAAATATCATCGGTATTTACATAATCCGGGCTTCTCGATGTGTAAATTTGTTTATAGTCATATCAAAAACACAGATGTTAAAGTAAAAATGTGTTTATTTATATGTTACAAACGTGAGATTAAGTGTGAAAGTGAACAATATCGTTGTACATTATTTGAAATAAAACTTTATTTATTTGAAATCTATAGATTTTTAACGAAACTGTGGTAGAGCACAAACAATCGGAAATGCATGGCGGAAATAGAAAGATAACCAAAGTATTGACATTGAGTGAAACTTTTTATATTTAGCATCCTTATATATAAACCATCGTATTTTCTAGCTACTAGTAACTGTAGACTGTAGATATACCAGTTGTATTTTATGATGAAGAACATTTACTGTGTATTTCTTATTGTAATAACATACTGTAACGTTTGGTCCGCTTGTCCTTTTTCCTCTTCAACTCCGGAGCTGTCAGGATATCCTCTGAGCTGAAAAGATGGCTCGAAGATCAGCGGGAAAAGAAAAGCTTTCGTTGCAATTACCTTCTTTTATTTCGGCGCGAATCTAGTACATAAAAATCCTACTTGCTCTTTACTAAACGATTATATATAATATCCGGAAAAGGGTGCGGGAAGTTAGAACACACGAGTTCTAATCGGCGAGCCTTCTCCCAAGAGGCTGACTGTCCTAAAATAAGTACTGCATCGTCACTTGATCCCCTCCGGACGTGATGGAGGCACTTTTTCGGCACTACCGAGACTAGCCACGATTTTACCACATATTCTTTACTTCCAACTTGCATTCTAAATTTTGTGTTTTGTTAATGATGGACTATTATTAATTATATATTATAAAGGATTGATGTTTTTGTATAATTATGTATACATCCATGACCACTGGGTCACAATGGGCCTACATTGTTTTGTGTTTTGTGCATATGCAAGGCACCATTCGCGGTAAGTTTTGACATTTTTCACAATATTTAGTCACACATTTATTTCATGTATAATATAATGTTTTTTTTTCTTTTTTTTTTTAAAGAAATATTATTTATATAGGAAATTTTGTTTGTTTTTTGGGCGTTTCTCTTACACAAATTACAAGAGACAAACATATTTATATTTTAACGCAAAACAAAATTATTTTTTTAATGTTTTGTAGATTAAACAAAAGTTGTATAAACAAAAAACTGAAAATAGTCTTGGTTTCAAGCTATCCTTGTGTGTTTTAAACAAGTAGCAATAATAATATTTGTTGTACATAAGTCGGTCATGAAGCCCATAAAACCACTTTTTCATAAAGTTTGAGTAAATATTTCTCAAAAACTCTGTATACAAACAAAATTCTCAAGTTAAAATGAATGAAAAATTTAATTTTATCTTTTGTAAAGTTAATGGTTTACAAGATACTCAACATCAAACACGTAAACGGTCGCCAATTCGGATTGGGTGGTTGGAAAAAATGTACTTATTTTTGTTTTAATTTGTATGCTATAAATCTTAGTAAAACACTCAACTTAGTTTGTAAAACCATTTTCTGATAAAAATTGTCAGGTGAAAAAAACAAAATGGCGAATGTATGAAAAACTAAGGACTGTAAAATATTTGAATAAAGATAGTTTGAATTGGTTTTGATCCTGAAAAAGTATTTGAACGTATTGGTACATATTAACACATTGGGTCACATTGATTTAAAATGTATGTTATATATAATGTCAAATTGTTATTATTATTATTCTTTTTGTGCATTGATGTAAACATTTTTTATTTTTTATACATTTAGTATAAAAAGTGTGTCGTTGCAAATTGTTTGGTTTAGTGGGGAAGCTAAGGAAGAAACGCGTGACTTTTGACAAAGAAACTCTGTCATCTAAATTGTGAGTTCCGAAATGTTTAGTGTATATATATAAAAGCCAAAACCCACTGACTCACTGACTCACTCATCACGATTTCTCAAAAACTACCGAACGGATTGGAATG
>JAGFPH010001352.1:246995-258101 GCA_018207615.1 Philaenus spumarius
TGAATCAATACTGCAAGAACAGAACTCTCTATACACCAGATGCACATCTTCTTTATCCAAACATTAGTAAAATATTACATTTAGTGAGCTTCAAATCTCAATGAACATTACTTTGTAATATTTTTTATTTGAACTTATTTATTATGTATTTTATAGTTCTATATAGTTTCTATGTATTTTATATATATATTGCAACGGTTGGGCCTTATGCAATGTGTGAAAAATTGAGTTTTGCAATAAAATGCAAAAATCAAGATTTCATAGCAGAAGTTGAGGTGCACCCTATACTTAAATAGATTAAAAGAAGACAAGTCCAGGCCAAATGTACTGAGTCAACAGATATGAAACAGAATTATTGACACCACTGTTCCAAGATACTATGTAAATTAACCATCCAAGATTAACTCTAAATGAAAAATTACCGTTTTTGTATTTTTTATATACCTTAATTAACTGAACTGAATATTTTACAAATAATTGTTGATGACATACCCTGTTAATCAATTTCCATCATGGAAATTTTTCCACAAGAGTTCCAATACTTTAAAATGTAGAAGATTAGTGAAATCATCAAATCAAAACGAAACAAAAATTAAATGGCAATGAAGGTCAAGGGGTTTATAAAATTGAATTACTTCTAAAGCTGGCTAGTAAACACGTTCATAAACATCTTGTTTAACGTGGTTTATACTTTACCGGGGGAATCGGACATCCGGTGTATTCTACTCCTGCAGCTGCGAGAATAGATTTAACCAATCCAGGTTGGAATTTTTCTACATCGGAACAAATATGCAGAAGTTCCGCATGCATGAAATTATCCTTCCATCCTCCATTTCCAAAAACGCTGATGTCAACTCTAATCTAAAAAACAACAAAACATTAAGAATATTTTTATGTTTAATATCGAAATAGATATAAAAAAATAATAGTGATAAAATAGTACGCCAAATTTCATGTCTCTAATCATTTTCAATAACAGATTTATAGTAGCTGCATTATGTATGGAGTTAATTTAATTATTAGGTTACATCGCTCGCTACAAATTTAATTCCAAATAAAAAATAAAAACTGACTCATAATCAAATTAGCATAAACATGAGAAAAATAACGACAAAACTAGTAATAGTAAATAAATTACTATTACAAATAATTCTAAAAACTATTAATAGTAATGTTAGTTATATTAAACCAAAACAGGATAACCAAAACTAAATTATTTTCTAAGTATATTTAAAGGCTAATAAACTAACATAAACGTAACATTTAAATTTAAAATTAGTTAAAAATTTAAAAGTTATAAATAGCCTTAATGTTAAAACAAAAAGCAAAACAAATATATTGTAATATTCTTTTGCATACAATACAAAATTTTACATATAAATGTTGTCTAATATAGCTCAGCCCTGAGCAACCGAGTATAATATAATAATACTAGTATTACTAGCAAACTATTAATAGTAATCTTAGTAATAACAAATAAAAAACATAACAGAATATCTAAAATTATGTTCAAAATTAGTTTAAAATAATACAACTTACAAAATGTTAAAACATAACTAAACAAATATATTGTTAAATTCTTTTGCATATTGTAAAATGTGTACATAGCATTTTAAAATTGCTCAGTCCTGTGCAACCAAATATAACGTTAAAGCGTAAAAATATATGTGAGGTCTTTTTTATACCGTTTGGAGTTTTTAAGCTTGCCTTCATTGACATCTCAGAAGTTAATCTCAAAAAACGATGCCATTAACAAACATGAATTCAAACATTAGATGAGACCGTATTAGCAGTCACTTTCCCACGGTCCTTCACAACAAACTGTTCAAATATAGCATATTTGGTTTACAGGGAAAGTTAGCGGGAAGTATTATCTTTACAAAGATACCACAATATCTCTAAAAATAGATTCAGGTCACACAGATATCACGGGTAATAAGTAACGCTGTTTACTGATTGGAAAACTGTGCAATTGCAAGGGTCTACAAAACTCCCAACAACTTTAGAATTATTTGTCCGATTTTTGATTGGATGGCAGTATTAGGTAGGGGAAATTGTGACGAATCCAACGATATCTAGGTTAATTTAGAAGAAGTACTGGGCGGACTTTAGAGAGAGAAAGAAAGATGCGTTATTTCGTTGTGTTTTATGACGAAATCGGGTGAATGTACGGGCGCTGATTGATTTGTAGAAAACTAAAAAACTGCAACGATGATTACGTATGTAAATATACGTTTTAGAAAAAACTTGTAAATACAAAAAATAAAGTTTAGATCATTACCTTTCCAACGGGTTTTAATTTATTGCGATTGCATGATTTTTAGTGGGTGAAAAATTCAATACAAGTTGAGTGGTCTGACAGTTAGAGGGATAAGAGTTCCTAACGGATTGCAGAAATAATATTACAGTAGAGCGCCAATTACCTGAAAGCCGGTCATCCAAATCGCCTGTTAACCTCAAGATTGAAAATTCACGCCACGCCAACATTACGCGTGCGGACCAGCTTGTTTTATGCTGACGACATTGTGTTAGTGGCTTCTACATCGGTAATTATACAACAAATGATTGATAATTTGCAGGTGTAATAGTGAACAAACATAATACTTTAAAAACGAAGTGGTCGTGCTTTAACGCGATGTTTTCAACTGGCCCAAAATTCAGTCAGTCTAAACACGACAGAAGAACGCTGTGCAAAGGTAATTTGTTATGCAGCTCAGGTATGGGGCCAAAATATGGGCGCGAGGAGCAGCTTTTAAAATTCTTTGTCAAACTTTTTTTCAATACTCGAAAATACACCCAATTATGTTTTGTATTTGGAGTTAAATTTGGGTAGGTTGTTTTGTTTCACTTTGAACCTGCATGTAAAGTGTATTTTAATAAAATTAAATTTGTCTTGCGATAGACTTCCTATATTTTTGTTAAGGAAATAATGAACGCAAATTTGTTTTGGTATAAAGAATGGAACATAATGGCAAATAAAATATTCTGTACCTTTTACTGAGGGACTCAATGGATCAAAAGAATGGAAATGTCAAATGTTTGCATTGGTGGAAGCGATAGGGCTCCGAAATAAACAAGAAAATCTTCAGGCTCATTCCAGTTCTACGTTTCATACCATTTATAAATCTTCGAATTTTAATAAGAACTCGTATCTACATAAGGATGTTTGGATTGTACGAAATGTAATTAAATGTTGAGCAGAGCTGCTGTATTTGAACTGCAGGCCTTGGGTGGACGGGGTATATTACAAATGTCTGCTCTGTAATTTGAAGGCTATAGAAGATATTTTTAATTTTTAGCGATTTGTCTAATCTTGGGATCAATTAGAAAACAATATTTTGGAAAATTGGAGTTGAAAATTGGAAATATCTTGCTCGGTACGTGCAACAGGCTTGACAATATAAATGAGTTAATCCGCGAATTGAATTACTAAAGTTGTGAATTTGTATTTGTTTTCATGTCTTAAAATACGGCCGTTAGAATGTGAACACATATTACATTACCGTTTACAATGTCTGATTTTTAGTATCTCGTACAAAAATTCACAAAGTACCAAATATAGTTTTAAATATGTTTTAACTTGAGAATTTTGTTTCTGTACAGTGTATTTCAAAAGGCTTTACAACAAAAAATCACTGTAAGGTTGTTGTTTTTGCAACACAAATAAAACGACTTTTACAAATTTTTGTTGGGCTACAAGGATAGCCTGAAACCATCATTTGTTTGGATAAACTCTTTGATCTACAGAAAAAATGCTAACATCATTTTGTCATTAAAAAATAAAACTTTCTATCTCTTTGAATTTGTGTACAGTGCTCGGAAATGTCATGTAATAAACTAAATGCCTAAGTTAAAATAAATATACAATTCCATTAATAAACATTAACTCACATTTGACCAGAACAAATAAAAATTGGTGTTACATATGAAATGAATTTGAAATGCAGATGAAACTTACTCGAATGGCTTGCAGATGCACAAAGCAATGCATGTTATTATAATAAAAAATACACAGTATATTTTCTTCATCTTAAAATACAACTGGGGTATACTTCAGTCAAACAGTTACTAGCCGCCAAGAAATACAGTGGTTTATATATTAAGGACGATAAATACCAAAGGTTACTCGCAATGTCAATAGGTTGGTTATTTTTCTATTTCCGTCATGCATTTCCGCTTCATGTTCTCTAGGCTACCGCTGTTACGTTAAAGATTTATAGTTTTCTGTTGCAGCTTTATTAATATTACAATTGGCGATATTTTGGATGGATCGTTTCTTTTTCGACTTTAGATAAAACTAAACATTTTGGTGCTGACAACTCAGATGATTGAGTTTCCTCCTCAAGAGTCACATGTTTCTTTCTTAGCTTCCTCACTAAGCCCCACAATTTGTATATATTGACATAATACTTTATAATTTTCGGCAGTAGGTAACAAGCAGGTACAAATGGTTAGTGGAGGGCCTTGTAAATGTGTACAAAAATAATTTATTTTTTCTTGGTTAGTAAGGGTTTTATTCTCATGGATTAACTTGCTAAACAATGGATAAAAAACGGGCCATTTTTCTGGTGAACCATCAAAGTTACATACTTCCAGCTTTGGAAGGCGTGGCACTGCTTGTGCTAAGGTTTGAGGGTTTCCAGAACTATTTCCTCTTTGTTTGTTTTGATTCTGTTTTCTATTTCCGTTAAACTATGGGCCACATAATTGCACATATCACTAACCGCTTCTAATGGAGCGTAGTTTGGAACAAAACTTTCATCTTCTTCTAAGTTTAATGATTGAAAATTCTCTAAAGCGTCAATAAATTCGGATCTCAGAGTTGACACAGACTTTGCTTGGACTATAAACTTTTGTAAAATATCTTTATCAGATAATTTCTTTGTTAAATCGTAAACAGATTGTATAAGGGAAAACAGATTATCCTTTTTGGCTAAGGCTAACTTTATTTTCTTTGCACCTGACATTTTGTACTAAGAAGCTAATAATATGTTAATTCGTTTATTATGTCTGTTTGTAAACAACGTCTTCAAAAAATTCCCAATATTCATTAACAAATGTAATTAATTAGTCAGTTAACTAAGCAAAATAACGATAACATACGGTACGTAAAGAATTTACAATGAATGTACAAGTGTTCCTTTTCTTTCAAATGTAAGATGTAAACAGTTTAGTTTTTGTGTTAAAATAAAATTATTAACTCATAATGTAAATAGTACCGAAATATCTTGTAACTAGATAGATTCAATGAATTTTTATTTATTGGCAGTACCTACGTCCTCAGATAAGAATGTTTGCTTAGGCCTACTTAGCCTGAGCTGGCTTCACTAATCTACAATCTACAATATGCGCGTAATAACTTGAATTCAACTTTAGTAACGACTAAAGTAAGCATACACATTACAACCAAATAAATGCGATTATTGTTTTTAAAATAATAAGTTTAAATCAATGTCAATATAATTTTGAGAAAATGTTTATGTAAATCCACAATTTAAATTCACAAAATTTTAATGTTTTTCCCCAATTTGACAGAGGTAAGGTCGTGAAGAGCAACCGGTCCGGTGGTCGAGGGACCAATGTTGTGGCGGTTTGCCGATAATATTGTAATTTTCCATACCGACTTTGTGTTGTGTACTGTATATATGTGGCTCTTCCGGATACAGCGGCTGCGAAGGCGAGATGGTGGGTTCAACTTACCTATTATATATAAAACAGCTGATTTGGATCAAAAACTGATTTAGGTTAAGCCTACAATGAACCAAAACACCGATTGGGCTAATTATAGGAATCAGATTTTTTACAATTCTTCACAACTACCATTTTTGTTTAGATTAGGTCAAAGCAAACAAAAAGGTTTACTGTATTATTATCTATAAAGCCTTACAAACTATAAATCTAAATTTGTGTAGTATATTCTTAAGTGGCATAACAACCATTTTACAATTCGAATACTTAAGTCAATGTAATGAAATGGAATAACTACCCTTTAAATTAAACCAAGCAATAGCGAAGCATTGCTGGGTCCACTAAGTAATAATATATAATAAATAAGGATTATGGCCTTTTAATGATGTCCATCATCCCTGTAAAACAAAAGTAAATTAATGTAAAATTTTATTAAAATATGATGATGAGTGTGTGTACTGTTTTCTTACTAATATGTGATATGTACCCTAAGTTACCCTCACACATTATACCAAGAAGAATTATATTAAAGAAGATTCTGATATTTACGTTGGTTAAAAATGTTAAATAAGAAACAGTTTCTACTTGAAATCATTTGTATTTGCCTCTTGTGCATACAATAAACCAGACACTGACAACTAACTGTGCAATACATTAGAATATACAATACAAGTAAAGCTGATTGTTGTAAAATAAAAGCTGATGGTATAATGCTGCTGCATTAGTGTCTCTTTCTACGAGTTGTAAATGCTTTAGGCACTACGTCAGCTTCTCCTTCAGCACAGGTCAATAATGTATCGTTTTCAAAAATCTTTAAATTTCCCTTGTACTTCCCATATGGTAACACAGGCATTACGGTGTTGTGGCGAAATATCCAGTCTTTTATGTAATACGAACCCTGAAATCATACCGAAATATGTAATATTAATATTTAAGGTAATATTTACAATAATAGAATCAGACAGGGTATCTGTTGCATGATGGAACTAAAAAATGTATTAAAAAAAATATCTATATTGATATTATATAAAGTACTACAACTGGAAAGTCCCGTGTAACCCTTGGGAATTTTGGATTTTACAAAAATCTTGTGAAACTCGAAGTCACCAAGGAAATTTGAACGTAAAGGACAAAGGCAGACAAGTTAGGGCGAGCGTGGCGTTATCAGAGAAAGATGACTGTTGAACTCTGGCTTGTCTGTTAAAGAATAAGAACTTATCCTCGATCTAATAATTTCTTAGGGCATACCAGGATTCAGGAATACCATGCATATGGAAAACGCATTATGCTAAACGCGTATGTGTTAACCATGTAATTAATAAATCATGATAGTAAATGGAATAGTAAACTTGGAAAGTAAAGTTAGAATAGGAAAAAGTAGAAATGTAAAAAACTACCGGTATATGAAATAAATTTCGGTAAATTAATTCGAGTCGTTGTTGAAAGATGAAAATTTGTGTTCCTGAAAGTGGGTCACGAAAGCCTGTTATAAAACTGACGCTCCCGAACGTGGAACGTCGGCAGGATCTGTTGTAGAATTGGAGCGTATACAATTATTTAAAATAACAAATTATCAACAAAGCTGTTATTGTAGTACATAAGTAATAATGACCAGGTTCTACTCATTCTGATAGGAAACAACATTTAACTTTTTTATTATTTAATGAAATTTCCCTTTTATTTAATTATTACTTGGTTTCAACTTGAAATTAATTAATTTAGCATCTAAAAAATCTAAATAAATATCCTTTTTAATTGGCAATGCCCAAATGGCTTATTGTTACATTACGATGTCGTTTTTAAAGAAATTTCAAATGAAAACTGAAGTCTAGTGTTACATCAATTGAAAGTCTTGTAATAGTAAAAGTTTTGAAACAGAATTATTGACACCTGTTCCAAGATATCAAATCTAACGAAAAATTACCGTTTTTTACGTAATTAATTGAATTGAATACTTTACCATTAATTGTTGGTGCCATAAATTGTTAATCAATTTCCATTGTGGACATTTTTCCACTAGAGTTCCAATATTTTAAAATGTAGAAGATTAGAAAAAAAAATTATAATAAAAATAAATGACAATGAAAGTCAAGATGCATATAAAATTAAATGACTTCCAAACCTGGCTATTTTGTGTATTTTAACATTGGTTGTATATTTTCAAAATGGCAGAAAAAACTGATGTTTAAGTTTTTTACTAAACCTTTTTGTTGGAAATGAAAGTCAAGGAGAAAAAACTAAATTTAAATTATTAATTATATTCTTTAAAAAAACCACAGATAAATTCTCTAAGTTAACTGGAAATGTGACCAAAGTAAGTAAACACTTTCTTTTATGTTTACTTTTACGAGACTTTGATTTTGAAAAAGTTTTCCTTCAATCATTAGTAACCAAATAGTAGGTTTTCAGTTACAACCAAGAGTTTACACAGAATCGTTTGCTGAATATACATTCTGCTCGTGCTCTGTGATACACCTGTACAACGCAATATTATTCCAACCAGTCAACAACCGTGTGCTTTACTTACGTTCTCTTACCCGTAAGTACAAATTAGATAATGTTAAATTGATTCCATAGATAAACTAAACAATATGGAACTACACATTCATACTAGTATTTTTTTAATAGTAGTCCGAACTAAAACAACAATTTTTAAACGTTATGAAATTTTAGTTAAATACTATTCCATACAATTTCTCGTAACAATTTTCCACTATTCATCCATTGAAGCCAAAACTAGGGAACAATTAATTTCCGGTCAAAGTACAGTTTATATAGTGTTGTGCTCCGTACAATTTATGTCCGTTAAATTATTCTGAAACTTTACAAACATATTACATTTACACCACATTTACATCACATTTAAATTACATACAATATTAATACATACAAACTACAATTTTTTAAATAAAGTTGTATATTATTTATAAAAAAGAATGTGTCCATGAAGGTCCCAAATAGGAAACACGTTCACAAACATCTTGTTTAACGTGGTTTATATCTTACCGGTGGAATCGGACATCCGGTATATTCTACTCCTGCAGCTGCGAGAACAGATTTAACCAATCCAGGTTGGAATTTTTCTACATCGGAACAAGCATGCAGTATTTCCGCATGCATGAAATTATCCTTCCATCCTCCATTTCCAAAAACGCTGATGTCAACTGTAGCCTAAAAAACAAGAAAATATTAAGAATATTTTTTTTGTTTAGTATCGAAATAGATATACAAAAAAATGAGTTATTGTGTTATAAAATAGTAACAATTAAAACAAAAAGCAAAACAAAACAAATATATTGTTATATTCTTTTGCATACAAAAAATTTTACATAGCATAAATAAATGTTGTCTAATATTGCTCAGCCCTGAGCAACTGAGTATAGTAAATAATACCACAGAAATTCATGGTTTTTAAATGGCTTTCCAAAGATATGTCACAAGATAGGGGTTGCCATTTAAAACATGAAAGTTGACCCCTGTACTCCCATTTCAAAGGGGGGAACATTTTTTGCCCCCCCCCCCCTAACAAGAAAATGTATTATAATAGGTATGGTAGAGGTTCAACGTTGATATAGCAATCCATTTAAATTATATCGTGGTGTATCACGACTTAAAACTCAAGGATCGTACTTTCAAGGGAATTGAATTAAATTTTTTTTCAATAAATATTAATTTTTTAAACTCTCTCTCATTACTTTTGGAATGCACCTCGTATGTGAGGTCTATGTTTATACCAAGTGAAATTTATAGTATGCCCTCATTGGTATTTTAAAAATAATTAATTTTTTAGCAAAGTTATAAAGGGAGACTGGGCAATCAACCTAACTTTATTATATTTTATTTCCATAATTTTCCAGTATGGCTACCAAATTTTAAAATTAATTTGAAAACCATTTCAGTTTTTGTGTTTTATTCAAAATTTTGATACTACAACTGTTTGCATTTTTATATTGTTTTCTGTTTTTTGTAAATTTTTGAAAGGCTCCAGCTACTTATGGGAAAGAGCTAAAGACATAATTATCATTTAAATAATACTTGAAATGAAGTGATTTAACTAGTCACACAACCGAAATTACAAATTGGAAACAAAATGAAAAATATTTATTTTATTATGTTTCTATGAGCGATTTTCAAATGTTTGAATGCGAAATATTAATATTGTCAGTAATGTTTTGAAATTTCACAGGTTTGTTTTAAAAAGTTAGTTGTGTATACTTATCGAGGAATGTACAAAATTTTGACCGCTGAGTGCACGTAGCAGCTGGGATATGAGGAGGAGGAGGCCACATTATTAATATACACCCTAGTTTATTCCAATGTCTTCGACTATTTGATTTGCACATGTTGTTTCAACAAACAAAAACACTAGGCAAATAACTGATTCGAAAACAAACATTTTATTATATTGTTTGTCAGCCCTTTAAACGATTGTAAAACATTTAATGTGTAATGTTATCTTAAAAATGTTGTAGAGATTATTTCTAAATATTTATTTACTTTTTCAAACGAGCAAATTAAAATCAGTTTGTATAGTACGCGATTGTTTTTTACTTTCTCCCCCTATACCATAGTATATGGAGAAAGTATTGTATTCGTCAAAATTTTCGAGTTTGAGTTTTTGGTGGAAATATCCGTTTTGGGTCCCCCTGAACCTAAAAAAGTGGTTTTCGGAGTGATGTCTGTGTGTGTGTCTGTGTGTCTGTGTGTCTGTGTGTCTGTGTGTCTGTGTGTCTGTGTGTCTGTGTGGATGTTATCAGACCTAGAGCCTAAACCAGTCGTCCGATTTTGATGAAATTTGGTATGGAGGTATTAATCCACGGTATCTCCAGGCGTTTTTTTCATTATTGTGAATTTTTTATTTTTAAGGGTAATTTTCCCATAAAAACCCTTAAAATAACGGAAAAATCAACTTTTCTCAAAAACGGCTCTAACGATTTTGATTAAAATTTTATAGTTTATTAGGGACCTAAAGTACTATAAACTGTAAAATTTTGATCAAAATCGTTCGAGCCGTTTTTGAGAAAAGTTGGTTTTTCCGTTATTTTAAGGGTTTTTATGGGAAAATTACTCTTAAAAATAAAAAATTAAGTTCCTATAATGAGGGAGAAAGTATGTGTCAGTTTCCTGATACCGTTTATTTATTTTATTTTTTTTTATTGTTTCATTGAGAAAAATATGTTAAAAGACTTACTTTAGAGAAAATAATTCGATCACGGAGCTAAACCGCTGACATGGGTTGAGCGAATTTAGAAAAATAAGTGTATAAATTGCTGTAATGACGAAGGGGCTGAATTTGTAGAATTGTTTCCACCTCAGCCTCCATCCATGGCTTACGTTGCTTCGTTCCGCTCGCAACTGAAAAACTCGCTTTGTTAGTTTGCACCTCGACCTTGCGGCCTGCTTCACTTCGCTCGCAGC
>JAGFPH010001353.1:0-12545 GCA_018207615.1 Philaenus spumarius
TCCAAATTGCATCTCACTTCATTTAACTATCAAAATTAAACACCCTTTAACAGTATAAATGATTTATTCCATTCTCTCGTAAAATATTATCTTTTAACAAATCTATTCACGATAGGCCAATAGTATAGTGGACACGCACTCACGGAAAAGTTCGCTAATCAAGCCAGGAAAATTCAGGACTCAGACAGTTAAATGGGTAACAGGTTTATAGTATAACTTATTTCAACAAAACTTGGGTATGTTAAACAGATCTAATTATTCTAGAATACAATACCAAATGTTTATGCTTAAGATTATTTTATGGATAGTTTGTCATTAGTTAACAAATCGATCTAGGGCCTAGCCTAGCTTCCATCACTAGCCAATAAGAATAGAACAGTGTTTTATAGTTTAATAAACATTATTAATGATACAAATAGGGCCATTTGATTAAATTGACAACTCTACTTATAATCTAACGGGGTTAGAAAATATTTCTGTTAACTTTTAAACCCATTTTAGTCAAAAATCAGTCGTATTGACTATACGACCCCACAGCCTAGTACAATTTTAAACATTAATAGCTTTGGTTTAGCATAGTCCAATGTTCTTTTTAACCCCTAATATATTAATTACAATGACAATACTATTAATTCTTTGGATTGACCATCAGGTGGCCGTTGTTTTGTTCTAACATAGACAATAGCCTAACGTTTCACTATTGGTTTCCGACAACTACTACTAACAAGCCATTGTTTCAATTTTGGGTATTTCGATGAATTATTGGATAAGTAATAGTACAATAATATTAATTACGCTTTTCAGAAATATTTACAAATTCTAGCAACGTTTATTCTTGGTACTTAGTCACATTCGCCTACATATGTAACGATCTGAAACGAGATATTAAATCGAGGTGTCATTCTATTTTCCCATTTGATTGCGTGTTTCTGATAATTGGAACTAATGATATTTTAAGGGGAATGACAGTAAATGAAGTACGAATAAATTTCAATTCATTAATCAAATTCATTCGGCGAATCAACCCACGAGGCAAATTAATAACCTTCCCGTTGCCTCGGTTTCCACTGATTCAAGCCAAAAACTTAGTGTATCGACAAATAATTCTTTTTAACCAATTCCTGGCAACATTAGTGAATGACAATACTAGGTCACTCCTAATAACACCTGACTATCTGTGGCCCCGATCATCTTTCTTAAGGGATGGGCTGCATTCCTCCAACGAAATTAATTCACAAATAATAGGCCTACTACAACAGTCCACATCTTAACTACCCAAATTTAAAAAAAAAAAAAAAACAACAACATTTATTCCAAACCAATACATAAAACTCAGTAAATATTTAATAAAATTAATCAACATTAACTCAAGAATTATTTATTTATTATTACCTACCCTATTCCTTGGGTCACATCTTATATTACTGTTTGAACAAAAATGTAATTCATAAATTAACCACCAGCAATTAAATCTTTAGAATCTTTAACTGCATATCTCATTAAAGTATTTTTACAATCTAAACCCCCCTCCCCTCATATGAGCGAACCCCCATATGGTACCACCCCCACCCTTATAATAATAATACCCTAACAATAAAACTACACAACAATCATATAAAGGAAGTTTCCTCCCACACATTGAAAGTTTTCAAGTGGACCGCCCAGTGAAATTTGTCGGTTATGGTCATACCCTTAAACCAATTCATCGACCAAAATTGGCTGGAAATTTGTTTATTTCATAGTATTTTTAATCAAATCAAATACTCTGTTTAAAAAAAAAAAAAAAAAAATTACTGTGTATAGTACCTCTAGGTAGTACTACACAACATTTCAAAATGACAACGCCAAATAATTGGGAGTCGGATATACCAACTCCTTTCCCCTTCAGTTTGGAGTCCAACCCACCTAACAGAAAGTGGATTCTGAAGTTGTCGGCTTACCAAGCCAAGGATCTTCTTACAAACTGGGGCGTCGCACCGGGTGACACCCTCGAGGTAAATCGGGGTAAAATTCGCGAAGAACTCGACGCTTTCCACGACAGCACACCGCCCCCACCATTAGCAACGACCGAGCAAGAAACACCACTTCATCCGCAAGTGGTACAGGTGCTCCAAATATTACGGAATCAAAACATTGCACCACCGCCTCGATCACCGCAAACACTCCCGTCCTCCGCTTATTTAATAATACAAGCAATCGAATGTTTCGATAGTCAGCCATCGGAAGCTAACCTCAATGCTAACCTTGTGCGAGCAGCGCGCCTACACCCCGGTTTGGACCGACAACTCCTATTAGAGCTGGTCCCAAAGGCTTCTGGCCTAGTGGCAGCCATACTCGAAAACGCTATAACTAATAACAACACTGTCGAACAATTTCGTGACATAACCATAGACACCTGATTCCCACCACATATAAAGCATGCGGTCATAGCACAGTTGGTGTATAGGTCGCAACGACCTAATGAACCACTGGCTGACTTCATTGGTAGTATTTGTGACATGTCTACCCTCCTTTTACCATCTATGAAGCAGGCTGACAGGCTCGCAACGATCCTATCAGGGATGAGCACGGAGGTTATGTCACGTTTAGTGACGGTTGATCGTCCAACCTCCATTTCGGAACTACTCGCGCTGGTTCCCCACCTGGAGAGAACACAAATACCACTCCAGTTTTCCATGGTTGAAATTCAACCACCAAATTCTAACGCGCCAAATTATAACTCCCATGGAACGATGTCCACACATTACCCACCGCCGCTCATGGCACAACAATATCCAAGACCACATTTCCTTAATAGAAATAGTCCAAACAAAACACGACCTCAGTATGGACGAGCCAGCGGTAGTACTCAATTCCGATCACAAAATAGCCATCGCGGTGGAAACCACTACCCTGCCAGGCCTTTAAACTAAATCGGAGGGGCCAAAGGGGCGATGAGCCACCTCCATAAACACAGACAGCCCCAGCGAACAGTTGTATTGACCACAGCTACCAACACCCAGCTCCAAGCCCCAAGGGCCTATTGAAGGTTTCGGCTGCGACCGCGGAAGTCGTCACTATCAAAGCAAACATTGGGCCACACCTGGTGTCATGCTTGGTTGACACTGGGTCAACATACTGCTTAATTAGTCAAGCCTTTTACAAGCTATTGGCCAAGGTACCCAACGTAATAAAACAGGTCAAATCAGTCAACTTATCCACGAGCACCGCCAATGGTCAAACCGTAACCTTCAGATCCCAAGTCTCCATCCACATAAAGCTGGGCCCCTTATCGTGGAATATCCCCTTCCTTTTAGCACCAACCCTCCTATTCCAAATTATTTTAGGTTGTAATTTTTTACGTACAACTCAGGCCATTATTAACTTTTAGAGTCACGAGGTTCGTTTCCCCTATGCCTCGCCACTTATCTGCTCAATACTACCCGAGCAACCAGTAACTATTTCACCGCAACCCTTCAGGTCAGGGGCCAACCTATCACCCCTTGAAGTGAGTAAGGTCACTGATCTTATTGCAAAATACCCACGTACCGTTACAACCAAACTGGAGAAAACCAACCTCATTAAATATACAATCAAGGTCAACTCCCCTAAAATAATTAGATCCCGTCCTTATCAATACGCTCCCCCGAAGTTGCAAGCCTTACAAGAGCATATTGATGATTTATTAGCCAAGGGGGTAATCAGTCCCTCCACATCACCCTACTCCTGTCCTGCGTTTTTGGTACCCAAAAAAGGGGGCAAAACGCGCATGGTGGATAACTACAAGGCAATCAACGAGATTGCCGACCTAGAAGCCACTCCCATACCAACGCTGGAATCGGCATTCCAGTACCTGGGAAAGGCAAAGTGGTTCACACTGCTAGACCTTAACCAGGCATACCTCCAAATAACCTTGGACGAAGAATCTCGTAAATTCACATCCTTTGTAGTGCCATTCGGACAATACCATTTTAATTTTGTCCCCTTCGGATCGGCCAGTTATGGATTGGTACTCACCAGGCTAATCGAGAAGATCTTCGGTGACATCAAGTACAAGTACGTCTTCACCTTCTTCGACGACTTGTGTGTGTACTCCGATGGCACGTTTGACGACCACCTCCTCAAGGTGACGTTGACGTCTTAAACCATTTACAGTCCGCCGGACTAACCGTCAACCCCGAAAAATTTACCATGGCCGCAAACAACATACAGTTCCTAGGCCACGTGTTCAAAAATCAATCTGTTTCCCTCCATCCCGACAGGGTACAGCCAATTACTGACTATCCCACACCCAAAAATCTAAAACAGGTTGCTCGATTTTTAGGCTTGGCCGTCTTCTACTCAAAATTTATTCAAAATTTTGCAGAGATTTTCCGACCACTCAATAACCTCAAACGCAAAGGCGTTAGATTTGAGTGGGGCCCACCCCAAGAGCTCGCCTTTAATACTTTGAAGAGGGCTCTGACGAGCAACCTGATTCTACGCCTCCCAGATTTCTCAAAACCTTTCATTGTCCACTCTGATGCATCAGGAGTGGCCTTGGGCGTATCCTTGTCTCAGGACTACAATGGCAACCTTATGCCGGTGGCTTTCGCTTCACGGCCACTAAACAAACACGAGGTAAATTACAGCACAATGGAGCTGGAGTGCCTCGGAGTTGTGTTTGCCCTGACTAAGTTCCAGCAGTACCTGGAGCATAGAGAGTTCCAGCTGTATACAGACAACTCAGCGTTGTCTTGGCTGTTGAACCATCCCCGCCAAGTCGGTAAATTAGCAAGGTGGATTGAGTTTATAAACTCATTTAAATTCACCGTGCAACACATTAAGGGAACTGACAACATTGTTGCAGATTCCCTGTCTCGACATTTTGAGCCGTCGGCTCCAACGGCAATCCCCTTCATCCCACCACCCCCAACCAGCACACCCGGCCCCTTAATATCCACCCTATCCCATATCCCTGAGGTTTTCCGGGATATTCACCTTCACCAGAGGGAGACCCGGAAATCCTAAAGTTAATCAACAGCAGGAACCTCCCACCTGAATTCTCTATATTGGACCGGACCTTGATGCATCTTGCCCCAGGCCAAAGATCGTCAAGGGTGGTTTTGCCCAACAAGCTCATGGACATGATATTTAAATATTACCATAAGCTACCTATTTCTGCCCATTTGGGAATTAGCAAAACCTTTGCCCGCATTTCCCAATACTTCTGGGCTGATGACCTAAAGGGTCAAATAACCCAGCGAGTCAAGTCCTGCGTCAAGTGTCAAAGGTCTAAACAGGCCCAAAACACTCGTGTAGGACTACAGTCTTCTGAAATTACCACGGCCCCATTTCAGAAGCTGTACATCGACTACGTCGGCCCCCTACCCAGGTCCACCAACCGGAACGCCTACATCCTCACGGTTGTAGACGTGTTTACTAAATTCTTAATGCTTTTCCCAACGAGGACTCCAAGGCGCAGACTACGGTCAATACATTGACCAAATGCGTCTTTTCTTACTTCGGATTCCCCAAGTTCCTCATCTCCGATAACGTCCCCTCCTTTAAGTCTGCCGCCATGGCACAGATGTGCCTAGACAACGGCATGACACATATATTTACCAGCCCATACTACCCCAACCCATCCCATGCGGAGCGAGTGAACAAAAACCTAAAGGTTGCACTCCGCATTTACCACTCCCAAAATCAAACAAGCTGGGACCAAGATCTCCACTGGTTCCAGCTTGCATTCAACACAGCCCCTCACGTCAGTACCGGTTCCTCCCCAGCCTCCGTCTTTTTACGCCACCCCATCAACCTCCCCATTGACCTGGCGTGGAATGTGGACCACTTGGTTCCCCCTCCACCTCAGCTGGCCACTGACCAAGTATTCTAAAGCCCTGGATAACCTGACGAAGGCCCACCGGGCTTGTCAGGCTATCTACAACAGGAACCGGCAACCCAACCCCTTCCAACCCGGAGACTACGTTATGTACCGCATATGAGACAAGCGCATAACCGCAAAACTCCTCCGCCTATGGTCAAGACCACTAATAATCGAATGCTTCACCACCCCTGTTACTGTGAGGCTCATCGACCCTAAAACCTCCCGATTTGTAAGATCGGCCCACGTTTCACACCTCAAACGGTTTTTTAACCCCAACACCCACCATTAAATAAATTATCAAAATTGATGTCAACACCCCTGTACCATACGCAACCTCGAAAATCGCCCTAATATGCATACTAATATGCACTCGACCGCGCCTAAACACTGTCACCACACTTGGAGGCCAACGGTCAAGTGATATTAGGTTAAGTTTCATCTTCTTTCCTTCTTCTTTTTTAACCTTCACACAATAAACATTAACCCCTACCTCTCCAGCGCGTTGCTGGGCTGAGGTAAGGCTAAGTTGCCTCTTCGCCGAGGAGTCAACTCTACCGCACGGTGCAGCTAGCGTTTGGGGATTTAGGGACAACCTTTTTCCGACCATCTTTTTTTTAACCTCACGTTTGTAAAGCCTCACCTGTGGTTTGGCGGTTTGGATGGGTCACTGTGTGTAATGCGCTCTTTTCTTTAGTCTATTTTTGTTGTTTTTTCATTGGTTAAACAACTTTTCATTTTTACCTTTTTTTTAATTCATATACCAAATAAAACCGAGCCATGCACCTGTGTCATTTCTGGACTTAGCCTGGACTATAGGATACACAGACTGCAGCTGTGGGAGTGCTATACAATCGAATCCTTCAACACCTTCATTTCAAACACATAGACACTTTCTCATAATCCCAAATACTTTTTTCACCCATATACCTAATCCACCCACCTCAGACATTACACACCCCAATAACTTCAATCTTTTAAATTCTATCTACCACTCTGGTCTATCTAGTATTAAGCTATTTCTATGTTAGTTTTAAGAATTACAAGTATTCCCATTGTGTTTCGATTCAATATTATTATCCCAAAATTTTTTGTATTCTTGACGTGAGTAACCCACCACTCTGGACGACACGTTAAGAAAGCCCCCAATTATATATATATATATATTACGTGTACAATTACTTCATGTTAAATGTTAATATATTACGATTAGCCTGCGTATTGTGTTTTATGTCAATTACACGTTTGCCCAAAATTATATATATATTATGTTTTTCGTACCATGGGTTGAATGTTTTGTTTTTCGTATGTGCCGAAGTATAATTATATAATTACATGGAATGAGCATTATACTATTTCCAGCAGGAAGCGCAGCGTAAATTCATTTACCCCCAGCAAATAGCAAACCCCTAATATCCCAACCCCTTACAAAGATCTTCTAAACTTTCTCTCAGTATTGTTGTTTCCATCTTATAAACATTTCACATGTTTAAAAATATAACTACATATATATATATATGTATCTATATATATATAAAGTTAAAATCTTATCCACTTCCGCCATAGCATTCGGAAAACCCGACTAATATCCTTTTCCAACACTCACCTACCCCTAACAGCCCACTACCATAATAATACATACCAGATTACTACATCACAACCTTTTTTAATTTTTATCAATAATTCAATAAAAACGAAACCATTTTTGGTGGTCCTGTTTGGATTTTAGACTTAATTTTTTGAAAACTTTAAATTCAATTTAGCTTTAGTATTTCCACAGATCAACCCAGATTACCTCAATCCATCAATCTTTTAGTTTAAGTCAACAATTTGACCAAACCCTTCATCACGACACATCAATTATTATCAAAAGCAAGCTTTTGCACCTTTATAAGCTGGTTAACCAGGGTTAACCATGATGTTGTTTAACAGGCCTGTTTATTAACACCTTGACTCATGTAAATTATGAGTGGTGTAGGAGTTGTTCGGTGAACATAAATTTAACACCAATCATTGCCACATGCTAGAAGTCCTGCTGGTAAGCTATGTCTGCAAACCAAAAAAACATTAACAAAAACAAACAAAACTACAAAAAATAAATAAATAAAACAGAAGCGGAAGGAGTATTAAAAAAAAATGGAAAACCTTGCAGCCAAAAGCAACCACACCAACACCTAACCAGATAAAACTCCTTCAATACCCAAACAACACCAAATTTCCAACATCAACCATCTATTAATCCATCTTCACTCCTCAACCACCCAAACAATTAATACCCACCTAATTTTAAGATTTTTTTTGTACATCTCATTGAGATTTTAAATTTGAAGACATGTAAAGCACCAATTTAGTTTTAGTATCCAAGCATCACCACCATATCGAGATTAATTACATAAACTACACAATCCACCATATTTCAATTTCACCAACTAACACACCTTTAATTCTGCCTTATCTAACCTTTTAATTAGGGGGGGACTTTTAAGTAAACCAACCAGACTTCGACCTTCACAATGCAAGGCATGGAAGTTGGATGTTCGCGATCAAGATCGACCGGCCTTCTTTTCAAAATTTCTTAACTCATAAAACCCTTCCACATGGTCGCGATTAGGTCTTGTTCGTTACTTCAGACTTCAATTTGCCAAAAGAAGTCCATCGAATCTGCTGCCTCCTTACATTATTATCCTATCCTGCAATACTACCACTTGTGGTAACCATCACTCCCTGCGCCTTTTTTCTTTTTGTCAAGCCTTTTATATTTATTACACTTATAATTTTTTTTTTTTTTTTTGGGCGAAGGGGGGGGGGAGACTGTGATGACATGACGTGTAGCAAAAAGTCCAGTGTGTGTTTAGGCAACCTACGGCGAATTTGTGTGTAGTCTGCTCTCCGTTATAACCGTGTGTAGCTGAATAATTATTAGTTTCGCCCAACCAAATTAATAACCGAAATGATGGGCTAAGTGACTAATTGAGGGTATGGCCTCGAAAGGCCGATAAATCACGGTCTAAATTAGGAAACTGGTAGAAGTGAGATGACCCAACCCAAATTAGCCGGCATACAGTTGGAGGGACCCCCTCTTAGATAATAAAATTTACAGTGTTCGGTTAATTAGTTTAATGTGATATAATTGGTTTAGTGCTCATCAATGCTGGTTCCTTTATTGGCTTTCTTGTGATGGTGACAGTGTGATAATGGTTGCAAGGGAGATATGTTGTGTCGATAGGGATTGCGCTTAGCGCGGCTTAGGGCTATTTGAAAAAATGGCGTAACGCTTATAACTAAACCGACGGGGACACCTTACAGTAGAGTCCCCCTATTCCAAACTAATTGGGACCAAACACTGTTCGGTTTAACGGGAATTCGTAATAGGTGGATTTCTTGAATAATATCAATCTATTGATTTGTTAAAGCATAGTCTAAGGGCAGGAACATCTGCTAGTGTCTGTTCTATACAGCTTTGATCGGCTCGGAGGAAAGCGAAGAGGAGGTAAACGCTCAAACCGAACTGATATCACACGCGGCAAATGCTCTTGACCTCGCACTATTAGTAATAGTGTAGGTTTACATCATCCGGGATTATTTCCTTCTATTGCTTTACGGTTCCATTTGCCATGTTGCAGTCTGTCCATTAGTACCACATTATCTTGAAAAAAGATTGAGAAAAACAAATTCCTTCAAGATAACGAAAACGAAGGAGAAAAACGGATGAATGCAACTGGCAGGTGGCAACACTAGTAGTGCCTAGACGTTGTATCTAACCTTTCCTTCTTTCTGAAGGACCAGGTATCCGTTTTACCAAACGCTTGTTGCCATAACTTCCTTCCCGCAAAATGCATAGAAAACTTTAAGGAAAACCCAGCTTTCAATCCAATTTGATTTCAGGAATTTTCATCAAGCTTAGACTTTATGCATGTATTTTACTTATTTGTATAACAATAAATGTACGTTGTTTCAAGAACGTCTTTTTCATTTATCCTGTTTTTATGTTTAAAAAATCAGCATTTTTTCTGAACTCTTTTCGGAATTGGCGGATTTTTGGAATAGCGGGACTCTACTGTACAGTCAACTTAAAGAAAAATCTTTTATATTAGGTGTTAGTATTCTATGTTTAACAAAAGAAATGCAAGACTATTTTATACCTTTCTAAATCCAAACTATGTAAAGTATTTCAAAATATTAATCACCCTTTTCTTTTTGCTTGTTTTGACCGGATCACACTGAATTTGTGTTACTTCACGTGTGTTGGTCCATGCCTGATCATACACGATTACAGAACACGTATTAGCCTAACAAACAAAAGAAATAAACTAGGAAAAAATTTAAGGAAAAATTACGTATAGCATGTATGCCAGATTTTATATTATTCTCTACTATTAATAATACAAAATGTTAATGTTAAATGTTTTGTAATGAAATTACCTTCAAAATTGTCTTCAGTCCTGTGAATGTAGCACTAGCTACAGTGCTGTTTCGCCGATCACTGTCGGCTTCGTCAGGCTTGTATTAACACATAAAACACGAACTCGAACAACACACAACACTAACACACACAAAATCAGAGAATAACTCCTCGTTAATATAATATAATAAAAATGTTTGTGGCCACATCACATACGTTGTACTTGTCCGACTGCAGGTAGGACACTGAATATAGACGTTGGTTATCAGTAACCGTTTATTTTAGGATTAGTTTAGCGATTACATCGTATATAGGGTTGGAAGAAAAGTTTAACTTATCATTTAGTATGTTATCCGGACTATTTTTGTATTCGTTATAAATCTGAAATTCTTCCAATACATTCATAGTAGTGCCTTTCTTGGCTCTATGTAAAATTTTTAAATTAGTGTTGATGTCAGTGTAAGTGTGGTTTTCGTTTATTAAGTGTTCTGTGTAATTTGAACTCTGTTTGTTTGCTATTGTTTTTTTATGGCTAGGGATATGTTCTTTGAATCTGGTTTTAAATGAACGTCCTGTCTGGCCTATATAAACTTTGTCACAGTCGTTACAAGATAGCTTATATATTCCACTATCCATGAATTTGTCTTTGTAACTGTTTGGCTTGGTTTGTAAGAAGTTACTCAAATTATTAGAAGCTCGATGAGCGATTTTATAGCCATGTCTGCGGAAAGTGTTGCTGACAGGACGATCTAGAATTCGGTTGAACTTCATGGAGATGTATTTTGGTTTTTCAATAATTGAAACTGATTTTTTGGATTTGTTTCTATGTTTAGTTAATATTTTATCTATTGAAGTGGGATCGTACCCGTTGGATATTGCGATATGTTTTATTGTAGCTATTTCGTTGTTGAAGTCTTCAAGATTCATAGGCGTGTTGATAGCGCGGTGAACGAAGCTATTGTACGCTGCCAGTTTGTGTGATATCGGATGGTTAGAAGTGCTGTGTATTGTATGGTCGGTCTGCGTAGGTTTTCTGAAAATTTTAAATATATGTTTATTTTCACTTCTGGTGATGGTCAGGTCAAGAAAGTTCAGGCTGTTGTCGGTCTCGATTTCAGTGGTAAACTTAAGTGAGGAGTGGACGTTATTTAAGAAATTGGTTAGCTTATGAATTTGTCTCTCTGTTCCTTCAAACAGGCAAATTATGTCGTCTACGTATCTATAGTAATAAATTATTTTTCTATTGAATGGGTTAGTCTGGCTGATAATATGTTTGTTCTCTATTTCATTGAGGAAAATTTCCGCCATTATACCAGACAGGGGGGACCCATGGCTAGACCTTCACTTTGCAGGTAAATTTTGTTATTGAAAGTGAAGTAATTTTGGGCAAGACAAGTTGTTAGTAGGTCAATCAGCTATTTTATCGCCTCTGTGTTAAGTTTACTGTGAACTTTTAGGTGTTCTTTTAGGATCTCTATTGTTTGTTTGATTGGGACATTCGTATACAAATTGGATACATTAAATGAGAGCAGTGTTTGGCCGTTTAGGAAGGGTGTGTCTTCAATTTTCTTGATTAAATCTAGGCTGTTCTTCAAACTATGGTTATTGGTGAATTTAACTTCCTTTTTTATAATGCGTTCTAAGAATTTCGCTATCCTGTAAGAAGGTGCGTTTGTAAAATTTACTATTGGCCTAATCGGGTGGTCTATTTTGTGTAATTTCGGTAAAGCTCGTAAATTTGGTGCACTAGGTTTAGTCATCTTTAAAAATCTTTTTTGTCTGTCATCTAAAATGTGTTTGCAATTGTTGATTTTGCGCTTGATTATGGAATGAAAATCGTTAGTTGGATCTTTCGGTATTTGAGAAATATTGTTATTGGTGAAAAAATTTTCAGATTTGGAAATGTAATCAGATTTACTGATAATGACAAGTGAATTACCTTTATCAGCTTTAGTTACGGTAGCCTTGTTGATAACAATCTTGTTTTTAATAAGTACAACATATGTGATGTGGCCACAAACATTTTTATTACATTATATTAACGAGGAATTATTCTCCGATTTTGTGTGTGTTAGTGTTGTGTGTTGTTCGAGTTCGTGTTTTATGTGTTAATACAAGCCTGACGAAGCCGACAGTGATCGGCCAAACAGCGCTGTAGCTAGTGCTATACATTCACAGGACTGAAGACAATTTTAAAGGTAATTTCATTACAATATATAAACAGTCAAAGGCACACAAATAGTCTATAAAAAATGTTAAATGTTTATAATCTTTCAATTTAATTTTCTTACCTTATTA
>JAGFPH010001353.1:12645-24819 GCA_018207615.1 Philaenus spumarius
TTACCTATTTTTATTGAAATTGTAAACCCCCCCCCCCTCAAGCCCCCAAAACCCTAAAGGTTTAGATATGTCAAAAAATGTGTCCTGTTATGCAACATAAGATTTGTGCTAAGTTTTGTTTTCAATAACTTATTTTCAATAACAAAAATAATAAAGGGGATTAAAGGGATTTTATGAACACTCTGTATATACTGAACAATCTAACCAATAACAATTCCATGGCAGGAATAAGGTCTTTTTGTTGGAGAACAGTGAAAGAATGAGATGGTGATAAATCAAAAAACTACCACTCAGCATGAAAAAAAACATATTTTTATCACTATTTTTTTACGAGTTGGTTTCGCCATGTATATAAAAATCTCTAAAACCACAGAATTTTTGAACACTTTGTTGAACTATTCTCTGAAATCGAATAATTAAATGGGATTTTAGCATGTTTTGTGCAGAAAAACTGGAATAAAAGAAATCTTTCATATAGGCCTACCACTTAAAATGTTAGATATTTGGAAATAAGGAGCAAAAGTTGGGTGGGTTATAATCTAAAGTAATTGTGTAAGTGGTGCTAACGTAAATTTACTCTAAAACAATTTGTAATAATACTGTATATTTTGATTCTAGGAAGAATATGCACAATAAGTTATTAATATTCCACAAACCCGTAACTATTTCATATGAAGTATTTGTAATACATCCTTCATTTCATTTAAATTTGTAACCAATGTTTCCTTTTATTCCTAAAGTATATGATGGGTTCCTAGATTAATTAAATATCGGTAAACTTGCATAATTGATACTTAAACTATATAACTGAATTTTGAATGAACATATACTTCTTTAAAACTATTCATATAGGTATTGCATTATTTAACAAACTAAGTCAAATTTATTACTGATAGGCAACCATTTTTGACATAGTTAAAACATAAAAATAGTTTTTTAACTTCGATTAAAAAGTTTAACGCTCTAATGGTTGAGGTTTGTGAATAACTTGTGTAATTTATAATATATTGCGCACATTCAAATAATGGAAGCAAGCAACATCCTCATCTAAGGAACTGACAAGAACGATTGGACTGAACCCTTAGTTAGAAAAGGTACACTTGACGGCAACATGGGATGTGTAAATCTGGCAACATTGTCGCCCCCGACTGAAGGTATAACCATAAATGTTGTAGTCTAAAAAAAAAATAATATTTTTGAAGCCACATAAGCACCTGACCCAGACTAAGGAAAATATATAAAACCGCCGTAAATATTACAACAGAGAAACTTTACTTGGTTAACAAACAAAAGGGATGGGCATGGGAGACCTTAGGTCATAGTGAAGACAATGGTTTTAACAAGGGCGAGTTTGACATGTATTCTACCTGATCATTTAGTTTTAGGTGGTTTTAACCTAAAGGAAATAACAATTGGATTGAACTAGTACAATATTTCTGACTTTGAAAGTGATAATTTATAAATACAAATGCTCCAAGTTCCCTTCCAAACCGTTTATTAAAACATTTATTGAGGTTATATAAAATATATAGTTAAATTAATTTTTAAATATTATTTTTCTTTTTAACTTTTAAAGACGCTGATCACTACAAAAGTAGGTAGTAGGGGGAAATGATCAGGTGTTAAAAAAAACCGTATTTAAAGTCAGTCAAACTAGAGCCGATATCAATTAATTATCAAACTATCGTTTAGCTTGAGAAATGAATTTTAAGCCAGTATCATGTAAATTAACAAATCGGAATCTATTTAATTTGTGTGTATGCAATCCTGACAGGTTTAACGCCAAATGAAGATGATATATTTTTAAAGACAGGAAAAGGTAAGGAAAAAGAATTGTGTACAGTTTAAAGAATAACATAAAAAAACATTAAATATTCGTGAAAACGCTAACTGTTCGATACAATCTCTGCTTTTATCACTGAGGAAATAATTTATTTGCAAATAATATTCCAGAGTTACAAAACTTTTTGAGAAGTAATTAAGATAATTGTCAGTACCTTTGTACCAAATATGGCCATAACCTCTACAATAATGTATCGGATCTTACTTGAAAGATGTTTTAGAAAACTATTTCAAACTCTGTATAAATGTTTAAAAAACGAAGAGCACAATTTTATTTTAAACTGTTTACAGAACAAATATAAATACTTTATTTGTACGTGTCCTAAATTTAATTTTAATTTATTATTAAATTTAAAAGAAAAATACATTTAACTGACAACGCGCAAACCGCTAAATGTATAAATAAGCAACATTATGAAAAACTAAAAACCGACAATTGAAAGATGACACTTACATCAATCGAATCTTACTGTGGCAAAGACATGCATAAAAATATAAATTATGTGTGTATGTTGCCGTTAAGGCAGGTAAAATAAATTAAACATAATTTCCGGTTATTCCTAGACTGAAGAAGCAACACATATTTCTTGAATGTAAATATTTATTCATTACGATAGCAACAAATTGAATAAAATAACAGATAAAACAGTTCATTCGGATGTCCAGCTTAGTGAAAAATAATATTTAAATTTAGGCCTAGACTGAACCAACTCATGTTTCAACACACAAATAAGTACAAGCTTGAGTTAAGGAATTTAAAAATAAGAAACCACTATGTTACATTCTAATTAAAAATAAATAAGACGTATTAGAATTTAATAGTAGGCCTATTTATATAAAATAATCTGTTTGCATTTGCTTCTACATGAGTCACCGAGGGGGTTGACGAGTGAAGCTAGCAGGGGCGGAGCCCTCTAGTATCTAATAAATTTATAACTAATAACTACGTTATAATTTAGTTGAAGCTCATATATCACTGAAGATGACGACTTTGTCGTTGAAACGTGTTTGACAAATAAACGTATTTTTGTGAGGATTGTGTTCTGTATTTTATTTTTACTTTTACTTTTATAAACAATACTTTACTTTCAAAAGTGTTTGAATTTTCTTGATTTTCTAATAAACTGTTTAAATAACTGTATTTATTTGTTTATAATATTGCAATGTTTAGTTTATTTCTCTTAGCCACCAAAATCATAAATACTATTTGACATGTGCGAATATTTCACACGTTAGGAGCAGACCTACACTTACCTAATTTAATAAGTTGATTTAATTGAGTTAATTACGTTTATTTATTTACGATGGATTATAAATAACAGTTTTCATATAGAATTTTAGTTTGTATACAATCTAACAGCAGTCATGCTAGTTAAACAGATTGTTAATAGATGTCGCCTTTCATTAGGAACCATATAAAGTATATTATAAAAGAGTTTTTAATCAATTTTTGTAAGGAAAACATGAATTTTAAGCTGTTTGTCTATTTTCGTGAATAGCGGGGAATAAAAGCTTAAAATGAAGTTTAAATAATTAATTTTGATGGAGAATTAAGGAAGATATCGCTTAGCGACAATAAACACCTTTGAGAAAAAATATCTGTATTAAGCATACTATGAGAAATTAAACTGTACAATTTTTGTATGCTCAAATTGTTGGACAGTTGTGTTTACTGCCCTGGTCTGAAATTAGTTAATAGACATGTTAATTTCCTGGTTTCCAACAAGAACCAGCTTTCCAATAATGAGCTGTATTTTGCTATACAAAAATGCCTTGAAACAGCTAAAAATGGTTATTATAGGCTATTATTTGTAGTCAATAAATATTAAACGTAAAGGAGAAAAAAAATATTGTTAATAATTTCTTAGTAGCAAAGAGGCAAAACATGTTGTTAACTCCGTCGGCTCTTTGATAGTACAATAAATCTTTTATGGGTTGACAAGTGTATAAAAGAAAGGTTTCTAGTCTAGCAATATTCAAGTGGAGTGTGCAACTTGCGTGAAAATCTCACCGTTTGTCTCCCTCCTCATCTAGAAGCTTTAGTGTGGATTTCCTAAATTGAAAAAATGTTAATTTTGATGTTACATACCGAATACGGGCAATTTTACTAACATATGTATGCCATCTAATATGGATCAGACATCAGAAACACAGTCTCCCCGTTTGACATTGTGTGAGTGTGCCTCGCCATTTGGTACGTCCTACAAGTATGTGTGTGTGTGTGTGTGTGTGTGTGTGTGTGTGTGTGTGTGTGTGTGTGGATGTATGTGTGTAAATAAATTTTTGTCGTACAGTTTCTCAAAAACGAATCAACCGATTGAATTCTACGACATGTCATTCGAAAGGGTGTATCAAAACTTAGATCTGATTAGATTTGAGAGTTAATCCATCCAGCCAATCCGAAGAAATTAAAAAAAATAACCTAATTTTTTTTTTAAATTTTTATGTTTTTTAAAAATAACTTTAAAGCGTGCGAAAAAATCTTAATAAAACCATGTATACATTTTTTGTGCTTAAAAAACTGCGTCGACTGCTTTTTTGAAAATTAAAATCGGACGACGCATTCAAAAGTTATCGTTGTTTAAAAATTCACAAATTTTCGTTTTTTGGTATTTTTTTAACATATCTTCCAGATTTCTCAACCAATCAATATAAACCTGTACATTTTCTTTTTGTGCTTTAAAAACTGCGTAGAATGCTTCTTAAAAAATGAAAATCGAACGACGCATTCAAAAGTTATCGTTGTTTAAAAATTCACAAATTTTTGGTTTTTTGGTATTTTTTGGTATTTTTTTAACATATCTTCCAGATTTCTCAACCAATCAATATAAACCTGTACATTTTCTTTTTGTGCTTTAAAAACTGCGTAGAATGCTTTTTTGAAAATGAAAATCGGACGACGCATTCAAAAGTTATCGTTGTTTAAAAATTCACAAATTTTTGTTTTTTGTTATTTTTTGGTATTTTGTTAACATATCTTCCAGATTTATCAACCAATGAATATAAACCTGTACATTTTCTTTTTGTGCTTTAAAAACTGCGTAGAATGCTTTTTTAAAAATGAAAATCGAACGACGCATTCAAAAGTTATCGTTGTGTAAAAATTCACAAATTTTCTTTTTTTGGTATTTTAACAAATAAACTCATTTTTAAGCGTTTAAAATTCAAACTAAGCGGGACGTTCTAGGGTTGGCCTGCACGGTCAACCAATTTCCAGATTTTTTTTTTAGATGAATTATGAAAAAGAACAAGAACGTCTTCGGAGACTGCTGTAATCAATTCCGTCTATTATTTGAGAGTATGAAAACGATCTATGGACACTGTACTTTCCGCCAATATATCTAAATAAGCAGCATAAAGATGTTTGCTATGTATGATGCAAAGTTATGTTATACATCCATTATAGAGGTGTATGTAGGTCAGCAACCACTTGGTCCCTACGACAATTTTAAGAATAACGGTTTAGAAGTGGTTGATAGAATATGCAAGTTATATGGGTAAGATAGGAATGTAGCCACCGACAACTAACCACCAGTATATCTTTGTGAATAAAGTGTAATAAAACTAAAGGAGGAGTTGATGTAGTTGATATGCTTTGTGCAAATTATGCCTGAGGCCATACAAGTAGAAGGTGGCCTATGGTAATTTTCTACTCCTTCCTAAATGTAGCTGGCATAAACTCATATAAGGTGTTTCAACTGTCCCGACAAAAAGGTTGTAAGGCGGTTGTTTTTGAGAGACCTCACTTATGATTATATATAAAAAAAAAAAAAACACTCGGAAACAAATTTAACGATTCCACAAAACCTGAAGCTAACTAGGCTCAAAATTGCAGAAACTTTTGGCATTGCAAACAAAATGGTCGCCCCTCAAGTGTTCTTCAAATCAGAAAGACGAAATACTTTTGCAGGGAATGTAAAACATTTTTATGCTTGTGACACTTACAGATCATTTGTGAAAGGTGTTACATGGGAATTTGTAAATTGTATTATTCTCTGATCTTGTTCATTTTATAACTTTTACCTCAAATAGTTTATGTATGTAGTGACTTGAAGTAAACGATGACATTCCTTTTTTATACTAAATAATTAAACTTCGGATTTTTTATAGTTTTGAATTATTCTGTTAGCTTCACAAATTTTTATACTAAAATATAGTTTATACTTCTTAAAATTAACAACTAAATTACACAGTATATTGGAATAAGCAATTTTTTAAATTTAGTAGCCTACACAAACTAAGCATTGTTTAAGTTCAAAATATACGATGTTTTTTAGGTAAGATAGTCTAGTTTGATTTCTTATTTTTTGAGTTAAGTGATTAATTTTATTATATGCACTAGATTTTTATCTAAATATACACTAAATATTTTTTTATAATAAGCCGCCTACAAAATGTAGTAGCATATAAGAAATTTTTTAATTTGTACCAATAAAGTTTTGTTCAATTTTATACACATTATTTGCTTTTTTATGTCCTAAAACTCACAATAAAAGAAAAATATAATCATATTCGTAATTTTTACTGTTTGTTGACTAATAGAACACAATAAATATATAATAACAATAAATTGGTCTCATACACTGATAACACCAACGGTGAAAATAAAGCAAAGACACTATTATTCACAAATTTTCTGGATTTTTGAAAATGTGTCCATGCCAAACAATTGGATACATTTTGTATTTTTTAAATTTGGGTTACATATTTGACTGTTGTCATCATAACTATATAATTTTTTTTGCCAAGTTTCCTCTTTTTTCAAATAAAAAAATTAAATAGTAGCATTAGTTTTGAAATTTGTAAAGTAAAAGTGTTTGAATTTTAAATCATAAATGTAAATTTATATCCATCATATAACATATCTGAATATGTAGGAGAAGAACCATACATGTCATTTTATTAAAGTTTGATGATATTTACAGAATTATTTTTTAAAAAACATGCTAAATCGGTCTCACAGACCTATGACACCAATGGTGTTCCAAAAAGCATGGCACTACTCTAGGGTTAATGGCAAAGTCAGTGGCCAAATATATGTTTTGTTAGTTAAATTAGAAAAATACTAGACATTAAAATTTTTCTGCTATTGACATATTTAATGTGTGCATTTTATTGAAGGCGTTTTTGCTGATGTAGATAAAGTTATAACCTATTTTCTTTTCAACAACAATATTATTAGATAATGTAAATGGTATTTGGAGTAGGTTTCAAATCATATTACCATATATATGTGTATATATATTACCATACAAAATATTTCGGATAATTGTAAGCGCACCATGGTATATATGCAATGAAAACATTCATATAGAGATCTTAAAATAAACACGATTGTTGATGAGATCAAAACAGCGGCGATGAAGCATGAGGGACAACTCTGGACTCATCCTAATGCCGGTGTACAGCAGATGTTGGCCAACAGAAATTCAACACGAAGACTGCACAGGACTAATCCCTATGACCTGGTGCAGTGTTTGAAGTGACAACCTAGTTAAGAAGTACTGCAGATAACTCAGAACCATTCAGTGGAATGAACATCTGACACACAGTGACCTACTTTATGTTAAATACTACTACATAAGATTGTACTTAGTTGTAGTATAAAATAAAATATATATTTAGGCTATATATGTGATGCTACAAAAGTTTTTACACAATAAATATTTCAATGACAACCTATTTTTCTTTAGTTAAAACAGTTATTGAGCCTTATGAATAAAAAGAAGCAAAACCTTTTATTTGTAGTTTTTAAAGCAACTCCTTCTACTTGTATGATTAAAAATATAAAGCAATACCTTTTACTTCGAGGTAAAAGCAAATCCTTGTTTGGTTGATCCATTTACTTCAAAAGTAGCAAATGGATATGGATAAAACTTATCTGTTACTTCAAATGTAAAGCAAATCCTTCAGAACTGATGCATCTAGTCAGTCGCCGAATTATCAGTGAAGTAAAAGGTTGTATTTGTTTGTTTTTGCCACCATGGCAGATTTAATTCAAGAGCGATGTGTCTAACAATTCAAAATATACCACAAAAATATTAATCCGTCAAAAGAATCCTACATTACTGTATTTTAACTAAACACGCATGAGTGCGAGAGAGACAGAAAACTGATAGTAAAAACCATTCATAAACGATCCGAACGACGACATCTAGCGGACGGAATCACAAGCAACAAATTAACAAGATTCTAAACACCCGACTTTCTATAACATTTTACATAATTAATAATATTTCTAGACCTCGTATCCCTATCTTTCCTATATCAAAATTCATCTAAATTAACCAACCAATCAATCCAAATTATAAGATTAACTCGATCAACAAGCAATCGACCGAAATTCACTTTTTTAATCCACTTGAAACTAGACCGGCATACTAAAATCTAGGCCATATCAGAAATATAATCATCGATCCTAAGAGAACCAAATTTTAAATAAAAAAATGAACAACACCATCAGATAGAACTAAAGATTCTACATCAAAAATGTCTTTGGTAAAATTACATAGGAAATACCGTTAAGCCATAATAATTCTCCGAAAGTCAACGAAACACCGGCTAAAGCTAGATATGTGTAGGACATGTTTATTAAGCCACGCCCACAGTCACGTGACCGCTCGCACCGCGGAAATCCAACTTCAAAACGCCAAATGTATAGTTTTAATTGTAAATAGTAGATGTTAGAGAATAATTTGTACAAGGAGCTATTTTTGGTATTTTCATGTAATTTTCTTATTTAATCAATTTCTCTTTAATTTTATTATTCAATATTAGTTGTAAAACGAATTTATTCCAAAATTTTGTTAAAACGACACCAAATCAATACACAACATTTTAAATTACACTTTCTTGCACAACAATCAAAACCCCAGAAGATACGAAATTCACCAGGCCTTATGTACCCATTTCCTGAAGGCCCAAAGCAAGCCAGTTTGGATTCCAGGCAATTTAATTGTTGAATAGACGCCCAAGAAGGAAGACCTATGACCAAAGCTCTCCAATAGACGATTTAAATTGAAGATTTTCAGTGTTAAAACTTTGTCAACGTTTCATAAATAACTTGTATTACATAAAGTGAAGTGCAGTAATCATTAGTAATCATTTAAAATAAAATAATAAGAAGAAGAAGTTATAAACTGGGTGAGATCTATCCATAGGCCTATAATTACTTACATAATTAACTCTATATATTTCAAACCATCCATTTAGTGAATTTGAACATTGTAAAATTTGAAAGACTTTATAAAATATCTCTATAAGAAGAATTTGTTTGGACCATTAATATAAATTTAACTTCGCTATAACTTTCCTTTTATACACCTACATACACTTACACTTTACCCATTGTACTATTTTCATTTCCCCTTTTTCAATTTTCATATTTTATCGCTAATAACATTTTTAATAATTAATTTTGTTTCAATAATAATATTGGGAAAAGTCGGCACTAACCCCCCGAGATTAAGAGTGTTATAAAAAAGATTATAACGAACATTTGCTTTGAATTAACTTGTTTTGTGAATAAATTGTATATATATATTTTAATTTTTCATTCTCAATTAAAGAAGTTGTTAAAATTGTAAACTTGCTTTGTGTTTTGAATTACATCAGTTATTTATAAGAGAACAAGTTGTAGTATTGTAAATTTTTATTGTATTTAACTATTGTAAAAATTTAATAAGATTTAACCGATTTTAATAAAACTTGAACCACACATAGAAAACATATCTTTAATAATAATATTAAAAAATCAGGTTGTTTCAACAAATTTTAATACCTTTACTGATTAGGCCTATAAAAATTACTTTCCGATATCTTTATTCGGTGAAAAATTGTTTGTTCATGTCATCAGTAAAAATTGAATACGGTAACTTTAAAAATATTTAACCGATTTTAATAAAATTTGAACCACATATAGAAAACATATCTATGATAATAATTAAAAAAAATCAGGTTGTCACAACAAATTTTAATACCTTTACTGATTAGGCCTGTAAAAATAAAATTACTATTTAAAATTCGACAAATGGTGAACAATGTTTTTTTTTATTTTTTATTATTTGACATTTATTTTAATTATGTATTGGGTTATTAATATAATAAGTTATAGAGAATTTTATTGCGAATCCAAATCTTTTTTAATATTTAAAATCGAATATATACATCAAAAGATATATGCATTTTATAAATGTATAACTTATAAGTTCTTTTAATAGGATTGCAATCAATAATAAACTGCTGGTTTTCTTTCTCTTTTACATGTCAACTGTTTCATCCATTCACTTCCAGATTGAAGGATTTGCTCACAAGGAAAAGATAAACATTATTCATGTGTAAGAAAGGAAATGCTTTTGCTCCTAACTTTTGGTTGAAACAAAACCATTTACTTCTAACTTTTACTTTAAAGCATTAGCTTCACTTTTATTCATAAGGCTCATTGTGTCCCAAACCCATTTTGTTTCGAATAAATGCAGAATTTCCTACGTATTTTAATGTCAAAGTTCTTATACATACATTCGTTTGGATTTGAAATCGGTGAAGTAGTTCTTTAAATTATTACCATTTTCATCCTTCTGTACAGTAAACCCATTAATGTTTCTTTATACTTTACACAATTTCTCATCATTTTCAGTCACAAACTATTTTTGTAAATTAGAAAGATGCTGGATTATCAAATTCTATTTGCATTTAAAATACTTTTGAAATTAATTGTTCAAGCAGTTTTCAAGCAACAACCATTTTGAACTGCTATAACTTAAATAACCTACACTTTACTCATTGCGGGAGTAAAAATCTTGTGTAACATTTATATATATATCCTTCTGGCTCTGGTGACATCATTTAAAATGGGATGACCTCAAAATTATAATTCAACAAATTAGTAGATATTTAAACATTCAGGACTTTTGGAACTTTCGATTAACCAACAAAAATTTTTATAATTAATACTTACAAAATTCTAATAATAATAAAGTTAACTATACTTACGATGTCAAAATAAATGTAAAGATAAAAAGTTTAATTTTAGTAACACAATGACAACAAGCTTAACAGTATTTTTATTGGTTGGAAAACGATCATAAAATGTAATTAGTTGTAGTATGGTATTGGAATAATTATGTATGTATTAAATAAAGTAAATGTTGTAAAGTGTAAAATATAGGTTGGGATTTTAATAGTTAAGTCTAGTGTGATATGATTAGCGTGAATCGTGAGCTCCCATAAAGTCAATCGATATGTCGATACGGTAACAATGTTTCTCACTATACTGTAGTATAGAGAAAGTATAGTGATCGCGAAAAAAATAGATGTTGTGATTTTTGTAGAGATATCCGTTTTGGGACTCCCAGAGTCCAAAAAGTGGTTTTAAAAAAATGTCTGTCTGTATGTCTGTATATATACAAAGCTAGAGAGAAAACTATTCGATAGATTTCGAACAAATTTGCACCGGACATGTCAATTAGGCCTGTATAGATGCACGAAAAAAGGTTTTGAAATTTTTTGAAAAACAACCCCCTTTTTGGCCAAAAAACCCCCAAGAAATTAGTTATTAATTTTAAAAAAAAAACGGCTCTAACAATTTTGATAAAATTTGGCTTATTTGTAGCCCTTAATTTACCCTACCATATGCAAAAAAACCATATCTTTCTAAAAATTCTGGTTTAGCTAATAATAATAACTGATTTTTGGGGGTTTTTGACCAAAAAGGGGGTTGTTTTTCAAAAATGTTCAAAACATTTTTGCATGCATCTATACAGGCCTAATTGACAATTATGGTGCAAATTTGTTCGAAATCGATCGAATAGTTTTCTCTCTAGCTAATAATAATAATAATATTTATTAGTTAATCTCCTACTTTAATATCACCTCTTCTACCGCTCCTACAATTATGAAGTCACAGTGAATCTGTTTAATAATTTAAATATGTTTGTGTGAGAAAGTATGTGCCAGTTCCTGGTACCGTTTATTTTGTTTGTGACCCGATCGTTAGCGGAAACTCGGAAAGACACGAGTGAAAAATAGAAGTGCATAAATAAAACAATTTTAACAACATGTAATTCATCCATTATTTCAAATCGAAAGTATTACAATATTATAGGAAAAACTGAATGAAAACATAATAAAAAGTTTCGGCACTAAATGTAAGCAGCTAGATAGAACTAAAGCTGATTTTAAGGCAGTAATTTTCAATTGTAGGGGCTCGATTTTTAAATTTCCCGGCATTCTGGGACTCTTACATAAGCTCTGAGACTATGTAAATGTATATTTGAGTTGGTGATTCAAAGTTAAATATTAAAACAAATATTAAAGTATAAACAACAGAAAAAA
>JAGFPH010001353.1:26855-47302 GCA_018207615.1 Philaenus spumarius
GAATTCTCTATATTGTGTGCCTAATTTCTTAAAGATCTGAATGACTACCTATTTTTATTTCATTAAAAAGTTCTACTATACGATTTTTCGTAGTAATTTCAAAGTGAATGTTGTTGTGTCATTTGGTAACTAATTAGATCCAAACACTATTATAATAATTAAATTTAATATTAATGCAGTCTTAAAATTAAAAAAAAACATGATTCTTTTTTGCTGAAAACACTGATGAAATAAACAATCTGAAAGTGGGTCTATTATTATTTAAACTAAAGTAAAATGAATGACCAACACTTTAACTGTTACAGAAGGTTTTAGTTTGTCCTAACACTTTATTGGTATAGGGCAGTCAAGTATATCTATAGACAGAACTCAAGAGTTTTGCATCTCCTTTATATATTAATGGTCACTTTGTCTTTCGGATGCATTTCACCCATATATCCACACCTTTAAAAGAGAATGTAAACTTTTCTCTGAAAGCCAATTAAATAATAAAGTTAAGTTTAATTATTCGTACAGTTTCTTATATGTATGTACAGTACACATGATATACAATTTTAATTTAGATAATGTTTGAGTTTGTGTATTTGTCAATTAACATTTTGTAGGTTAGGGTAGTTCTTGTATTTTTATCTCTACCCGCATTCAAGTGTTTATTTGTGTTTTCTATTTATTAGTACACAATGTAGGCAATCTACTTTGGGTCGTAGTACAACTGCTTAAAAATTGGCAAAAATTCATGAAACATGAACAGAAAGAGAAATTTGACCAAGAGTGGACTACTGTGATGGGTACCCCTCAACTCGTAACTAATTATAAATAATAAGTAAAGATACTAAATATAAAAGGGTCCACTAACAGCGGACATAGTATAGGCTGGCTATAGGTACATTGCTGAGAAGACGATTCCTAGTTAACTAAGGGAGGGGGACGCTAGAGGAAAGCATCCAGAGATGTATCAGTCAGTCTGGAAGTGAACGCGTCCGCGTTTAGACTCGATATAAATGGGGGATTGATCTTGCTTTGGCCTTATGGCGTATCGTTAGTTTTAGGATAATCGGAACCAACAGAGTAGTCGTTGTAAATGGTTCAATAATCGTTTCAACTGATCATGAGTTTACCGAATTATTGAAGAACCCGCTCGCCATCCACCATCCTGACAATGTCCGTATGTCCGCACGAGGACAGAAAGGCACAGCCCGACCAGGGAAAACGCTGCTTCAGGATTCGGACGCAGGAGAGCCGAACCCAAGGAGGCGGGGCCCGTTACACTACAAACGAAATTTATTGCAACGAGTGTTAAAAACGGAATTGGAGTCAAATATTTGTCTCAACTGACAGAGATAGTCATTCATAGCAATGAATGTTAAAAACATAATTGCACACTCATATTCAACAACAGGTGGATGGAGAGTGCAGGGTTGGATTTACCATTAGGCCCGGGCCTAGGGGCACAAATGCGAGGGGTCGCATAATGACAGGAGGCGCACGCAAAAAAATATTTGTTTCAATAAATAACAAAGACAAAATTTGTATGTTGAGTTATAAGAAAAGTGTTAATTAATTTTCTGTTGTACAGTTTATTGGTGTTAGTAATTGTTGTTGATTGAAGTTTCGTGTAGTTTTGCAATGAGTTACAGTCAGCGGCGGATACATATATGGGAGGCGTTCGCCTCTCACTTGACGAAGACGGCCTGGCACAAAGCGTAGTTCACATCAAGGGGAGGGGCGAACATTCTTTCTAATGATTTCGATATGTCATTCTGTCTGGCATATATATATATATATAAAGACCCTACCGTTAGGTATATTTGTATATACTCTATCAGCGAGTGGTTTCACAACATAAGAATAGCGAGTTTCAATACACACATTTATGTGTTATACTGGCAAGAGTTTGTTCGAGAAAAGTCGCTAACATTCTACTAATTTCTTGTACCGAGAACATTCGATGCGTAACGATATAAATACGAGCCGTTTGCCGAATAGGAAGTTAGTTTACCATCAGAAGCCGAAGTGTTAAGACTAAAGAGTGAAAAGTCCTAGTGGTAGCAAGTGTAAAGATTAGTCAAGAGTGATCAGTGTCAAGTATTTCACGCAGTGATTCAGTACATTAGTGTTAATTGATCCATACTAATTTGTCAGTAATAATATAACAGCTCCAAGTAATAAAGTATATAGTTCCACTATCCACAACCAAATTCTGACAGCGTTATATTATATTCAGAATTTAGTTTAAGTAATTATATCATACAGTCCACCACCTAGTCATAATGACTGTAAAGTTTTAGAGAAAATTTGAAATGGACCGTTTTATAATAAGAAAACGAAAAGTGGAGATATCTGAAAGATCCCAGTCATGTTTTAACCACAAAAACACCAACAGATGGACCAGATGTACTGGCAAAACAGCAATTTGTCAAAACTTCTGCCAGTTCATCGATTATGTGTACTGATTCCTGTAATCCCACGGATATTGGAAATAATATAGATATATTATCAGACTGAATAATTTTTTAAACAGACTGAAAAGGTAAATACAATACATATATTTAGAAAAGATATTAAATATTATACAATCTTCTCACAGCTCCTAGAAACCCTGAAAAAGTTTATATCTTTCCTACTTTAAATTCAAGTAGGAGTAAAACTATTACTCACCCTTTTCTTTCTGCTTGTTTTGACAGGATCACACTGAATTTGTGTTACTTCACGTGTGTTAGTCCATGGCTGATCATACACGATTACAGAACACTCATTAGCCTAACAAACAGAAAGAAAGAAACTTGGAAACAATTAAAAGGAAAAAATTATGAATAACATGTGTGTCAAATTTTATATTATTCTCTATTATTAATAATACAAAATGTTAATGTTAAATGTTTATAATATTTTAATTTCATTTTCTTACCTTATTACCATCTGCCACTTCCATTGTAATTTTAGTATTTTTACCAGACACCACCTATTATAAAAAAAGCAAAATTAAATCAACAACTATCACAACAAATATAAAATATAATTTCTGTAAATACAAAAAAAAACCTATTGGTTTTCAAGAGACAGATTATTTTCTCTGTTATCTTTGACAATTAATGTATAATTAAAATATTAAAAACCATTCCTACTCAATTTAAATTTACTTTGGTTATCACTTACTACAAAAAGTTTAGTACACACAAATAATTATGCGTTTGAAGAATATTATTGTGTGGTGATAACAGCCTAACAGGTCATGTAGTGTTACTTTTACAGGAAGAAAATTCAAATGGCTTTTTAGGAAATCTTAAATTGTAAAGTTTGTTTGAAATAATGTAGGCATATATACTAAAAAATGTTTTTGTTAAATGATCAATAATTATTCACTTATTCTAGATCTATAAGAAGTACATCAGCACATAATTTTATTATGACTGTAAAAATAGGCCTAGAATTTTATAAAGTATTTTATAATGTAAACGTACACCAAAAAACAATCTATTTTATCTTTATAATTAATTGTGTATTGTCTTACTTATAAGGTTTCAATAAACTTAAGGCCCACATACACTTCAAACATTTTGAAGGTAGGTTTGAAATGTATTGCGTGATAAGAGTTTAGTTTGCGCAAACGTTTGAAGCGAATCCATTGAAACCGAAAAAGTTTGTCCAAACCTTTATGCTTGGCAACAAAGTTTGAAGTGTATATAGAAAAAGAAATATCTCTGAGATCTCTCCTAGTATTTATTCGGTGTGATTTTCTTCTGTTAAATTAAAATGTAAGTCAAATTATTCTATTTGAACGCTACATAAATCATTTTATGGTAATCATGAATTTACCATTATATTCTTTCAATTTAACTCTTAACTGGGCGTTGAAAATGTATATACATTTGTTTTGTATTGCATAATCTTCCTCCAGTAAACACTGTGAAACTAACACTTACATAATTATTTCACTTTAACATCTAATTTATAACAATGTTATCGTGAATTTCGCTCATTACATTGAAGGAAAGGAACTGTCAAATATGTTAAAAAAAGTCCAAATAAACAATTACGAATTCTGAGTTTCATTAAATTTTGTAGAATATGTTTAATTGTTCAATGTGTTCAACATACATAGCAGATTAAGAAAATAGCGCTTTTAACATACACCTCCTTTTTAACTTGTATAATAATAATAATTTTTGTTTTAGTTTAGTTAATTTATATTTATACAGGGTGTTCCATAAGTAAAGTGCCAAACTTCGGAGAATGGGGTTCTATAGGTCAAAATAAGAAAAAAAGTTCATATAAACAAAGACACGCCATATAGGTTCATATAAAAACGCTTCGTTTTCTAGATATCCGCCATTTCGTTTTTTGTACAAAATAATTCTTATCTAGAGAACGGTTAGACTGATTGAGTTCAAACTTGGCATGAAGTTTAACCTAAAAATGATATTAAATCCAATCATGAGTTTCAAAATGGCGGCTGTTTGATAATTTCAAATCTAAATTATACATTTTAACAAAAAATGTCAAGACACCTTTTTTGTTTCCCTTTCGAATGGTGTTAACTGTCAAAACAATCGGATGAAGGATAACAGCTAAGTTAAAGATAATGACAGCAAATGTACATACAATATTGCTAAGTTTACTGTGTTGGTATAGGATGCCGGGTTGAACAAATCAATTATTACACATAAATTAACTATTATACTTCATCCGATTGTTTTGAAAGTTACACCATCCGATAGGGAACCAAAAGGGCCACAAAAAAGGTGTCCTGACATTTTATGTTAAAATGTACGGTTTTTGAGTAATTTAGGTTTGACATTTTAAAACAGCCGCCATTTTGAAACTCATGACTGGAATTAATCACTTATTTTTCTTGAGATATATATCATTTTTAGGATAAACTACATACCAAGATTGAACTCAATTAGTCAAACCGTTCTCTAGATAAGAATTATTTTGTACAAAAAACAAAATGGCAGATATCTAGAAAACAAAGCGTTTTAGGGTCTGTGTTTATATGATCGTTTTTTTCTTATTTTGACCCTTAGCACCATTCCTCGAAGTTTGGCACTTTACTTATGGGATACCCTGTAGTTATTCGCTGTAATGATTTGTAGCATAATTAAAACAATCCATATTTCTCATAATTCTATATTTACTTATTTCTTCCTAAAATGTTTGCATTTTTTAACACAAGGTGTGCGCAAAATGTTTATGGGGGCCTTTAGGTTTGGTTAGACCTACAATATTTCAATTTGTAAAATATCATTTGAAAGCCTTCACTCATTTTAAACATTTAATTTTGTGTATTGTAGTACAAGTACATAATACTTGCTGTAGAAAAATATCTAAGAACTATTAGCATTCTAAAGAATAATTCTAAATTATTCTACGATTGTTGGTTTATGCTTACAATATTTCTAATTAATTAATTTTATCTTAGTAGGATGTGCAGAAATTTTGATGAATACATTCGAACACAGTTAAAAGAATCAAAAGCAAGTTCTGTATAAAACCTACTAGCATATTTTCATGGAAGTTATAATTGTATAAAATTGTATTTATTTTTATAATTTCCATTATCAAGTGGCTTCAATTGGCCCCCTGCAATATCATTTTTTCATAAGTGAGCTGTTTTGTCGTATTTAGTTTGTACTGACCATTAGTTACTTGCAAAGATACAAAAAATGTTTAAAAGAATAGCTAGACAGAATTTTATTATGGTTTCTTTTTGACATTTTGTGCATAACATTATCTCCATACATATATACATACTCGTACTGTGTACACAGATCTTCATAAAAATACACTAGTTTCACTCAACCATATAAAAAGGTTTACAAAAATTACCTTTGACATTAATAACCATTGCAATAATTAAATACATAATATTTTAAACATACTCTTTTAATACAAAAATCCAAAGTCATGACTGTCCGATTCATCAAACCACTAAACAATTTGCAATGGCACTTGGTATAGTGTTTTCGTAAATGCTGAAGGCAATCAATAGAAAAGGATAAAATCTCTCATAAAACGATGTGGCTACATATCAAATAAATAGCTTAGGATTGAAATGGTAAATTTGGTTGTCATGTTATTATGTTAATTTTTATGTTTTATGTTTTTCAAAAAGGCAAAAAATTCACTAGAAAAGCAATTACTACGACCATAACTATTTAAACTATAAACTTGAAATTAACATTTCTTTCATATTTTAAATAAGATAAATTAATGTATAATATACATTAATTTATATTTTATAAAATGGATAGAAATTGGGAAATTGGGAAGTTGGGAAATTGGGAACATAACTTAATAACACATTAATCTAAAAATTTCAGATTTGGTTATAGTTCCTTTTATAATGAAAGTAGGAAAAATACCATAAACATAAATTAGACAAATATTTAACACATACACAAAATATTGAAGGAAATCAAAAACATTAGTATATGGAGTGGTCCGTTGGGACAGTTAGTAATCTATATATATTAAATTTTTTAAGAACTTTTCAGCTTCAAATTTTAACCTATAGGTCTTAGATAATTCATTCATACTAGAGTTGTTGACTTAACCTGCAATGATGTAACCAGCACAGATATCTCGTGCATTAAATAACTGTATGACATTGTTAATAGATTTCTTATATTTAGTAACTAAGTTTGTAAATTGTTTACCTTATAGTAGTTATATTAACTTGGAATTAAGATCTTTAAAACTGATAAATAAATCTGAGGTGTTTAAACCCCTATTTTTGGAATATCACTTTATGTAACATTTGGTAAATGTAAATAATTAAATAATATTTTTCTAATTAATTTGTGAGTTATTTATGTTTAAGTTTAAGCATATTATAAACCTTTAATATTAATACATATTTACAAAAAGTTATTAATATTTACCTGAGTAGCAGCAGATAATATTTTAGTCATTTGGACATTTGGATTGTTAACTTCCTGCTTAACTCTAGTCATACTGAACTCAGCCATTTTTTTAACAAAATCATCATTGACATCTACTGATTTATACCCTCCAACAAGTTCCTGTAAGATATTTAAATAATAAATTAAACTTTAAAAAAACACAAAATTATAATTAATATACAGTAGTGTGATGACATGACGTCACCACATAGTCGGCGCTCGCATCTCTTGTAGCAAAAAGTCCAGTGCGTGTTTAGGCAACCTACGGCGAAGTTGTGTGTAGTCTGCTCTCCGTTATAACCGTGTGTAGCTGAATAATTATTAGTTTCGCCCAACCAAATTAATAACCGAAATGATGGGCTAAGTGACTAATTGAGGGTATGGCCTCGAAAGGCCGATAAATCACGGTCTAACTTAGGAAACTGGTAGAAGTGAGATGACCCAACAAAAATTAGCCGGCATACAGTTGGAGGGACCCCCTCTTAGATATTAAAATTTACAGTGTTCAGTTAATTAGTTTAATGTGATATAATTGGTTTAGTGCTCATCAAGGCTGGTTCCTTTATTGGCTTTCTTGTGATGGTGACAGTGTGATAATGGTTGCAAGGGAGATATGCTGTGTCGATAGGGATTGCGCTTAGCGTGGCTTAGGGCTATTTGACAAAATGGCGTAACGCTTATAACTAAACCGAACGGGACACTTTACAGAATGGTAGCCGAGCAAAGACAAGTTCCAACCACGGTAATTATTGCGTTTCGATAACACGTCTTAATTTTTAATTAATAGTCACTGCCAATAATTCACATTAAATTAATATGAACCAGCCAGTCATTTTGTTAGGTCACTTCCGTTCGTTCCAAATAGCTAGATTTATGCTTGAACTAAAGGCATTTTCGTTTTAGCTAGTAACGTGACTTCCTTTTTATTTTTTAATGTACATAATTATTAAAACCTTTTCCAAATTGCATCTCACTTCATTTAACTATCAAAATTAAACACCCTTCAACAGTATAAATGATTTATTCCATTCTCTCATAAAATATTATCTTTTAACAAATCTATTCACGATAGGCCTATAGTATAGTGGACACGCACTCACGGAAAAGTTCGCTAATCAAGCCAGGAAAATTCAGGACTCAGACAGTTAAATGGGTAACAGGTTTATAGTATAACTTATTTCAACAAAACTTGGGTAAGTTAAACAGATCTAATTATTCTAGAATACAATACCAAATGGTTATGCTAACGATTATTTTATGGATAGTTTGTCATTAGTTAGCAAATCGATCTAGGGCCTAGCCTAGCTTCCATCACTAGCCAATAAGAATAGAACAGTGTTTTATAGTTTAATAAACATTATTAATGATACAAATAGGGCCATTTGATTAAATTGACAAACTCTACTTATAATCTAACGGGGTTAGAAAATATTTCTGTTAACTTAAACCCATTTTAGTCAAAAATCAGTCGTATTTACTATACGACCCCACAGCCTAGTACAATTTTAAACATTAATAGCTTTGGTTTAGCATAGTCCAATGTTCTTTTTAACCCCTAATATATTAATTACAATGACAATACTATTAATTCTTTGGATTGACCATCAGGTGGCCGTTGTTTTGTTCTAACATAGACAATAGCCTAACGTTTCACTATTGGTTTCCGACAACTACTACTAACAAGCCATCGTTTCAATTTTGGGTATTTCGATGAATTATTGGATAAGTAATAGTACAATAATATTAATTAAGCTTTTCAGAAATATTTACAAATTCTAGCAACGTTTATTCTTGGTACTTAGTCACATTCGCCTACATATTTACACAATTTTTGGCCTTAATAGTTAATATTAATTTTTTCTGATCAATGTAATTGTCTAATAATACCGCTACAATATTTCTCAATAATAACAGGTAAGAATAATTACAGACAATATTTGTATAAAGCTTTTACAAAAAATAAACCCATTCACCAACTACTATAACTTTAATAAAACATAAATAATCTAAGCATAGATTTTGTATTACCATTACAATAGCCTAATAACCAAACCCAACCTTTTGAATACCCATAAGACATTCTCACTGTTAGAATAATAGGCTAAACAAACCAGAAAACCTATCAAATTCTAAATTGTAGGCCCACAATACTATTACTTATAACAAAGTACAAATATGCCCCCCAAAATCAAACTTTTGGTCATGGGTGATAGCCACGTTACTCGTTTAAGTAATTCTTATCATGCCACTACCCCTGATATAAATAAATCAATTGGTTTTCATGGATTGTCTGGCGCCAAATGTAACGATCTGAAACGAGATATTAAATCGAGGCGTCATTCTATTTTCCCAGTCGATTGTGTGTTTCTGATAATTGGAACTAATGATATTTTAAGGGGAATGACAATAAATGAAGTACGAATAAATTTCAACTCATTACTCAAATTCATTCGGTGAATCAACCCACGAGGCAAATTAATAACCTTCCCGTTGCCTCGGTTTCCACTGATTCAAGCCAAAAACTTAGTGTATCGACAAATAATTCTTTTTAACCAATTCCTGGCAACGTTAGTGAATGACAATACTAGGTCACTCCTAATAACACCTGACTATCTATGGCCCCGATCATCTTTCTTAAGGGATGGGCTGCATTCCTCCAACGAAATTAATTCACAAATAATAGGCCTACTACAACAGTCCACATCTTAACTACTCAAATTAAAAAAAAAAAAAAAAACAACATTTATTCCAAACCAATACATAAAACTTAGTAAATATCCAATAAAATTAATCAACATTAACTCAAGAATTATTTATTTATTATTACCTACCCTATTCCTTGGGCCACATTGACCTTAGGTTATCTTGTGTTACTGTTTGAACAAAAATGTAATTCATAAATTAACTACCAGCAATTAAATCTTTAGAATCTTTAACTGCATATCTAATTAAAGTATTTTTACAATCTAAAACCCCCCTCCCCTCATATGAGCGAACCCCCATATGGTACCACCCCTACCCTTATAATAATTATACCCTAACAATATTTAATAAAACTACACAACAATCATATAAAGGAAGTTTCCTCCCATTGGCTGGAAGTTTGTTTATTTCATAGTATTTTTAACCAAATCAAATACTCTGTTTCAAAAAAAAAAAAAAAAAAAAAAAATTATTGTATATAGTACCTCTAGGTAGTACTACACAACGTTTCAAATGACAATGCCAATTAATTGGGAGTTCGATATACCAACTCCTTTCCCCTTCACTTTGGAGTCCAACCCATTTAACAGAAAGTGGATTCTGAAGTTGTCGGCTTACCAAGCCAAGGATCTTCTTACAAACTGGGGCGTCGCACCGGGTGACACCCTCGAGGAAAATCGGGGTAAAATTCGCGAAGAACTCGACGCTTTCCGTGACAGCACACCACCCCCACCATTAGCAACGACCGAGCAAGAAACACCACTTCATCCGCAAATGGTACAGGTGCTCCAAATATTACGGGATCAAAACATTGCACCACCGCCTCGACCACCGCAAACACTCCCGTCCTCCGCTTATTCAATGCTACAAGCAATCGAATGTTTCGATAGTCAGCCATCGGAAGCTAACCTCAATGCAATGCGCCACCTTGTGCGAGCAGCGCACCTACACCCCGGTTTGGACCGACAACTCCTATTAGAGCTGGTATCAAAGGCTTCTGGCCTAGTGGCAGCCATACTCGAAAACGCCATAACTAATAATAACACTGTCGAGCAATTTCGTGACATAACCATAGACGCCTTATTCCCACCACATATAAAGCACGCGGTCATAGCACAGTTGGTGTATAGGTCGCAATGACCTAATGAACCACTGGCTGACTTCATTGGTAGTATTTGTGACATGTCTACCCTCCTTTTACCATCTATGAAGCAGGCCGACAGGTTATCCTATCAGGTTATGTCACGTTTAGTGACGGTTGATCGTCCAACCTCCATTTCGGAACTACTCATGCTGGTACCCCACCTGGAGAGATCACAAATACCACTCCAGTTTTCCATGGTTGAAATTCAACCACCAAATTCTAACGCGCCAAATTATAACTCCCATGGAACAACGTCCACACCTTACCCACCGCCGCTCATGGCACAACAATATCCAAGACCACATTTCCTTAATAGAGATAGTCCAAACACAACACGACCTCAGTATGGACGAGCCAGCGGTAGTACTCAATACCGATCACAAAATAGCCATCGCGGTGGAAACCACTACCCTGCCAGGCCTTTAAACTAAATCGGAGGGGCCAAAGGGGCTATGAGCCACCTCCAAAAACACAGACAGCCCCAGCGAACAGTTGTATTGACCACAACTACCAACACCCAGCTCCGAGCCCCAAGGGCCCATTGAAGGTTTCGGCTGCGACCGCGGGAGTCGTCACTATTAAAGCAAACATTGGGCCACACCTGGTGTCATACTTAGTTGACACTGGGTCACCATCAACATACTGCTTAATTAGTCAAGCCTTTTACAAGCTACTGGCCAAGGTACCCAACGTAACAAAACAGGTCAAATCAGTCAACTTATCCACGAGCACCGCCAATGGTCAAACCGTAACCTTCAGATCCCAAGTCCTCCATCCACATAAAGCTGGGCCCCTTACCGTGGAATATCCCCTTCCTTTTAGCACCAACCCTCCGATTCCAAATTATTTTAGGTTGTAATTTTTAACGTACAACTCAGGCCATTATTAACTTTCAGAGTCACGAGGTTCGTTTCCCCTATGCCTCGCCACTTATCTGCTCAATACTACCCGAGCAACCAGTAACTATTTCACCGCAACCCTTCAGGTCAGGCGCCAACCTATCACCCCTTGAAGTGAGTAAGGTCGCTGATCTTATTGCAAAATACCCACGTACCGTTACAACCAAACTGGGGAAAACCAACCTCATTAAATATACAATCAAGGTCAACTCCCCTAAAATAATTAGATCCCGTCCTTATCAATACGCTCCCCCGAAGCTCCAAGCCTTACGAGAGCATCACGTCCTTTGTAGTGCCATTCGGACAATACCATTTTAATTTTGTCCCCTTCGGATTGGCTAGTGGTGGATTGGTACTCACCAGGCTAATCGAGAAGATCTTCGGTGACTTCTGTGTGTACTCTGATGGCACGTTTGACGACCACCTCCTCAAGGTGGAAACAGTCTTAAACCGTTTACAGTCCGCCGGACTAACCGTCAACCCTGAAAAATTTACCGTGGCCGCGAACAACATACAGTTCCTAGGCCACGTGTTCCAAAATCAATCTGTTTCCCTCCATCCCAACAGGGTACAGCCAAATGCTGAATACCCCACACCCAAAAATCTAAAACAGGTTGCTCGATTTATAGGCTTGGCCACCTTCTACTCAAAATTTTGCAGAGATTTCCTGACCACTCAATAACCTCAAACGCAAAGGCGTTAGATTAGAGTGGGGCCCACCCCAAGAGCTCGCCTTTAGTACTTTGAAGAGGGCTCTGACGAGCAACCTGATTCTATGCCTCCCAGATTTCTCAAAACCTTTCATTGTCCAAGCTGATGCATCAGGAGTGGCCTTGGGTGTATCCTTGTCTCAGGACTACAATGGCGACCTTATGCCGGTGGCCTTCGCTTCACGGCCACTAAACAAACACAAGGTAAATTACAGCACAATGGAGCTAGAGTGCCTCGGCGTTGTGTTTGCCCTGACTAAGTTCCAGCAGTACCTGGAGCATAGAGAGTTCCAGCTGTATACAGACAACTCAGCGTTGTCTTGGCTGTTGAACCATCTCCACCAAGTCGGTAAATTAGCACGGTGGATTGAGTTTATAAACTCATTAAAATTCACCGTGCAACACATTAAGGGAACTGGCAACATTGTTGCAGATTCCTTGTCTCGCCTTTTTGAGCCATCGGCTCCAACGGCAATCCCCTTCATCCCACCACCCCCAACCAGCACACCCCGCTCCTTAATATCCACCCTATCCCGTATCCCTGAGGTTTTCCGGGATATTCACCTTCACCAGAGGGATGACCCGGAAATCCTAAAGTTAATCAACAGCAGGAACCTCCCACCTGAATTCTCTATATTGGACCGGACCTTGATGCATCTTGCCCCAGGCCAAAGATCGTCAAGGGTGGTTTTGCCCAACAAGCTCATGGACATGATATTTAAATATTACCATGAGCTACCTATTACTGCCCATTTGGGAATTAGCAAAACCTTTGCCCGCATTTCCCAATACTTCTGGGCTGATGACCTAAAGGGTCAAATAACCCAGCGAGTCAAGTCCTGCGTCAAGTGTCAAAGGTCTAAACAGGCCCAAAACACTCGTGTAGGACTACAGTCTTCTGAAATTCCCACGGCCCCATTTCAGAAGCTGTACATCGACTACGTCGGCCCCCTACCCAGGTTCACCAACCAGAATGCCTACATCCTCACGGTTGTAGACTCGTTTACTAAATTCACAATGCTTTTCCCAACGAGGAACTCCAAGGCGCAGACTACGGTCAATAAATTGACCAAAAGCGTCTATTCCTACTTCGGATTCCCCAAGTTCCTCGTCTCCGATAACATCCCCTCCTTTAAGTCTGCCGCCATGGCACAGATGTGCCTAGACAACGGCATGACGCATATATTTACTAGCCCATACTACCCCAACCCATCCCATGCGGAGCGAGTAAACAAAAACCTAAAGGTTGCACTCCGCATTTACCACTCCCAAAATCAAACAAGCTGGGACCAAGATCTCCACTGGTTCCAGCTTGCATTCAACACAGCCCCCACGTCAATACCGGTTCCTCCCTAACCTCCGTCTTTTTACGCCACCCCATCAACCTCCCCATTGACCTGGCGTGGAATATGGACCACTTGGTTCCCCCTCCACCTCAGCTGGCCACTGAGGCTTTATGGTCTAAAGCCCTGGATAACCTGGCGAAGGCCCACCGGGCTCGTCAGGCTATCTACAACAGGAACCGGCAACCCAACCCCTTCCAACCCGGAGACTACGTTATGTGCAGGGAGCATCACCTTAGTGATGCATCCAAGCGCATAACCGCAAAACTCCTACCCCTATGGTTTTTAACCCCAACACCCACCATTAAAGAAATTATCAAAATTGATGTCAACACACCACGTACCATACGCAACCTCGAAAATCGCCCCAACTAATATGCACTCAACCGCGCCTAAACACTGTCACCACACTTGGAGGCCAACGGTCTAGTGATATTAGGTTAAGTTTCATCTTCTTTCCTACTTCTTTTTTAACCTTCACACAATAAACATTAACCCCTACCTCTCCAGCGCGTTGCTGGGCTGAGGTAAGGCTAAGTTGCCTCTTTGCCGAGGAGTCAACTCTACCGCACGGCGCAGCCAGCGTTTGGGGATTTAGGGACAACCTTTTTCCGACCATCATTTTTTTAACCTCACGTTTGTAAAGCCTCACCTGTGGTTTGGCGGTTTGGACGGGCCACTGTGTGTAATGCGCTCTTTTCTTTAGTCTATTTTTTTAATTATGTTCATTGGTTAAACAATTTTTCATTTTTACTTTTTTTTTAATTCATATACCTAATAAAACCGAGCCATGCACCTGTGTCACTTCTGGATTTAGCCTGGACTATAGGATACACAGACTGCAGCTGTGGGAGTGCTGTACAATCGAATCCTTCAACACCATCATTTCAAACCCATAGACACCTTCTCATAATGCCAAATATTTTTTTTTACCCATATACCTAATCCACCCACCTCAGACATTACAACACCCCAACAACTTCAATCTTTTAAATTCTATCTACCACTCTGGTCTATCTAGTATTAAGCTATTTCTATGTTAGTTTTAAGAGTTACAAGTATTCCCATTGTGTTTCGTTTCAATGTCATTATCCCAAAATTTTTTGTATTCTTGACGTGAGTAACCCACCACTCTGGACGACACGTCAAGAAAGCCCTCAATTATATATATATATATATATATATATATATATATTATGTGTACAATTACATCATGTTAAATGTTAATATATTACGATTAACCTACGTATTGTGTTTTATGTCAATAACACGTTTGCCCAAAATTATATATATATTATGTTTTTCGTACCATGGGTTGAATGTTTTGTTTTTCGTATGTGCCGAAGTATAATTATATAATTACATGGAATGAGCATTATACTATTTCCAGCAGGAAGCACAGCGTAAATTCATTTACCCCCAGCAAATAGCGAACCCCTACCATCCCAACCCCTTACAAAGATCTTCTAAACTTTCTCTCAGTATTGTTGTTTCCATCTTATAAACATTTCACATGTTTAAAAATATAACTACATATATATATGTATCTATATATATATATAAAGTTAAAATCGTATCCACTTCCACCATAGCATTCGGAAAACCCGACTAATATCCTTTTCCAACACTCACCTACCCCTAACAGCCCACTACCATAATAATACATACCAGATTACTACATCACAACCTTTTTTATTTTTATCAATAATTCAGTAACAATTCGAAACCATTTTTGGTGGTCCTGTTTGGATTTTAGACTTAATTTTTTGAAAACTTTAAATTCAATTTAGTTTTAGTATTTCCACAGATCAACCCAGATTACCTCAATCCATCAATCTTTTAGTTTAAGTCAACAATTTAAACATAAAAACATCATACAACCATCATCCAACAAATTGCCAGTTCCATACTGTGCCTGGTTGGTTCACTGAGTTGACCAAACCCTTCATCACGATTACATTTTAATTATTATCAAAAGCAAGCTTTTGCACCTTTATAAGCTTTTGCACCTGGTTAACCAGGGTTAACCATGCTGTTGTTTAACAGGCCTGTTTATTAACACCTTGACTCATGTAAATTATGAGTGGTGTAGGATTTGTTCGGCGAACATAAATTTAACACCAATCATTGCCACAGGCTAGGAGTCCTGCTGGTAAGCTATGTCTGCAAACCAAAAAAACATTAACAAAAACAAACAAAACTACAAAAAAAAAACAAAAAAAAAAAACAACACCTAACCTAATAAAACTCCTTCAATACCCAAACAACACCAAATTTCCAACATCAACCATCTATTAATCCATCTTCACTCCTCAACCACCCAAACAATTAATACCCACCTAATTTTAAGATTTTTTTTGTACATCTCATTGAGATTTTAAATTTGAAGACATGTAAAGCACCAATTTAGTTTTAGTATCCAGGCATCACCACCATATCGAGATTAATTACATAAACTACTCAATCCACCAAATTTCAATTTTAACAACTTACACACCTTTAATTCTGCCTTATCTAACCTTTTAATTAGGGGGGGACTTTTAAGTAAACCAACCAGACTTCGACCTTCACTATGCATGGCATGGAATTTGGATGTTCGCGATCAAGATCGACCGGCCATCTTTTCAAAATTTCTTAACCCACTTACGGCCGCGGTTAAAGCTAAAATTGGCCAGCCCGTTTTTAGCGTTTTGCAAGCATATTTTTAAAAATTCGCCAAAAATAGTAAATGAACCCCAATCCAAATGTGTTCAATAGCTTTTTTGTAGAAGAAACTTCAAAGAATTCAAATATGCCACTAAAAATTAGTTTATTTTGAAATTGTAAAAGTTATTAGCTCAAGAAACAAAAAATGTTCAGTAACGAAAGGAAAAAGTTCAACTTTAGACCTACATAAAAAATAGTAAACATGGAGTAAATATTAAACAGTAAGCGTAAAAAAGTTTCGTAATTTAGTTCTAAATAGAACTGTATAAAAACATTTATCAATTTCAAATTTTTTATTTTGAAAAAAACAGTTTTTATGTTTCAAGTACACAACTGGTACCTACCTAGGCCTAGATTGTAACGTCATTTACTTATATATGCTTTGACCAAAAATGAAATATTATTATAAGAAAGTGTAGAGGAGAAATCAAAGAAAAGAACGGTGTACTTGTCTTTCCTTAGTTCACAAAAGTGTTTGAGTTACATTCGTTTGAATAACAAAAAGACATCAGTGGAATAAAAACTCCCGAGTCAACACGTGCATGTAGGTCGGACCATTTGAATAGCGTGGGAACAAACGCCCGAGGCGATCTCACCACAACGTCACTTTAGACTGCTGTCTAGACAATCACAAAACCGGTTTTATCTGGATTCGGTTTTGGCACCGTTCGAAACTACAGACTTTTGTCTAAAAAATGGTGTAAAGCAATCTGTCAAAAGATAAGGCGTAGCCTTTACAATATCTGTTGACAAAATGGCCTGTTTATTGGTTGAGAGACTGTCCAATCGCAAGGGTTTACAGTATCTCATGAATGCAACAGTAATTTTACAGTGACATCTGATTGGAAGACACCAACAGAAAGATGAAATCACGACGAATCCAACGGTATCGTTAGAAATGCCAAAGAAACATTATTGTAGATGGTATTAAACGTTGCAGAAGTGGGAAATAACAGTACAATTGTATGCAGATTCGCGCCTGGAAACAGCTGTAGCCCGATATGCATATTTTAAAACGATGATTACGTATGTAAATATACGTTTTACGAAAAAGTTGTAAATACAAAAATTGAAGTTTGTTAAAATTATCGTTTATGCAAATATATGCAAATTTTTGCAAATGTGTGAAGTTGTTGCGTTTGCGCCGTCTAACCTGGTGTTGTGGTGTCGTATGGCCGTTCGTGGGTTAACTCATCAAACCCTTCCACATGGTCGCGATTAGGTCTTGTTCGTTACTTGAGACTTCAATTTGCCAAAAGAAGTCCATCGAATCTGCTGCCTCCTTTCATTATTATCCTATCCTGCACTTGTGGTAACCATCACTCCCTGCGAATTTTTTGTTTTTGTCAAGCCTTTTATATTTATTACATGTATAATTTTTTTTTTGTCGCAAGGGGAAGACTGTGATGACATGATGTCACCACGTAGTCGGCGCGCGCATCTCTTGTAGCAAAAAGTCCAGTGCGTGTTTAGGCAACGTACGGCAAAGTTGTGTGTAGTCTGCTCTCCGTTATAACCGTGTGTAGCTGAATAATTATTAGTTTCGCCCAACCAAATTAATAACCGAAATGATGGGCTAGTGAATAATTGATGGTATGGAATCGAAAGACCGATAAATCACGGTCTAACTTAGGAAACTGGTAGAAGTGAGATGATCCAACCCAAATTAGCCGGCATACAGTTGGAGGGACCCCCTCTTAGATATTAAAATTTACAGTGTTCTGTTAATTAGTTTAATGTGATATAATTGGTTTAGTGGTTCCTTTATTGGCTTTCTTATGATGGTGACAGTGTGATAATGGTTGCAAGGGAGATATGTTGTGTCGATAGGGATAGCGCTTAGCATGGCTTAGGAATATTTGACAAAATGGCATAACGCTTATAACTAAACCGACCGGGACACCTTACAGTAGAGTCCCGCTATTCCAAACTAATTGGGACCGAACACTGTTCGGTTTAACGGGAATTCGGAATAGGTGGATTTCTTAAATAATATCAATCTATTGATTTGTTAAGGCATAATCTAAGGGCGGGAACATCTGCTAGTGTCTGTTCTATACAGCTTTGATCGGCTCGGAGGAAAGCGAGGAGGAGGTAAACGTTCAAACCGAACTGATATCACACGCGGCAAATGCTCCTGACCTCGCACTATTGGTAATAGTGTAGGTTTACATCATCCAGGTTTATTTCTTTCAGTTGCTTTACGATTCCGTTTTCTTCCAAAAATGGAAGGAAAGAGATAGGTTGTTCGACCTGTATGTTTTGCCATGTTGCAGTCTGTCCATTAGTACCACATTATCTTGAAAAAAGATTGAGAAAAACAAATTCCTTCGAGATAACGAAAACGAAGGAGAAAAACGGATGAAAGCAACTGACAGGTGGCAACACTAGTAGTGCCTAGACGTTGTATCTAACCTTTCCTTTTTTCTGAAGGACCCGGTATCCGTTTCACCAAACGCTTGTTGCCATAACTTCCATCCCGCAAAACGAATAGAAAACTTTAAGGAAAAACCAGCTTTCAATCCAATTTGATTTCAGGCATTTTCATCAAGCTTAGACTTTATGTATGTATTTAACTTATTTGTATAACAATAAATGTACGTTTTTTCACGAACGTCTTTTCATATATCCTGTTTTTATGTTTAAAAAATCGGCATTTTTCTGAACTCTTTTCTGAATTGGCGGATTTTCAAAATAGAGGGACTCTACTGTACAGTCAACTTATAGAAAAATCTTTTATATTAGGTGTTAGTATTCTATGTTTAATAAAAGAAATGCAAGACTATTTTATACCTTTCTAAATCCAAACTATGTAAAGTATTTCAAAATATTACTCACCCTTTTCTTTTTGCTTGTTTTGACCGGATCACACTGAATTTGTGTTACTTCACGTGTGTTAGTCCATGCCTGATCATACACGATTACAGAACACGTATTAGCCTAACAAACAAAAGAAATAAACTTGGAAAAAATTTAAGGAAAAATTACGTATAACATGTATGCCAAATTTTATATTATTCTCTACTATTAATAATACAAAATGTTAATGTTAAATGTTTATAATCTTTCAATTTAATTTTCTTACCTTATTACCCTCAGCCACTTCCATTGTGATTTTCGTATTTGTACCAGACACCACCTATTATAAATAAAAGGAAAATTAAATCAAGAAACTACCACAACAAATATAAAATATAATTTCTGTAAATACAAAAAAATTACGAAACAAAGTGACTTTCTAAAAAAGGGGGAGGAAATAATAATTTCTAATTATACAAATTGCAGGTTTGGTTTTTATGTATGTATCTGTATTTTTATTAAACACACAATAGCTGTAAACCCGATTCAATTTTGGTGTTCACCTAATAATAGCAAAATGAAAATAAGTTTTGTCTTAATAATAATACAATACCTATGTATCATACAAAAATATCTATAACCTATTGGTTTTCCAGAGACCGATTACTTTCTCTGTTATCTTTGACAATTAATGTATCCTCATAATATTAAAAACCATTCCTACACAATTTAAATTTATTTTGGTTATCGCTTACTACAAAAAGTTTAGTACTCACAAATAATTATGCGTTTGAAGTATATTATTGTATGGTGGTATCTGGTCATGTAGTGTTATTTTTACGGGAAGAAAATTCAAATGGCTTTTTAGGAAATCTTCATTTTAAAAGTTTATTTGAAAAATGTAGGCATACACTGAAATAATGTTTTTGTTTATTTAACAATAATTATTCACATATTCTAGATCTATAAGTAAATCAACACACAATTTTATTATGACTGTAAAAAATACTGTAGTCCTAGAATTTCATAAAGTATTTTATAATGTAGAATTACACCAAAAAAGAATCTATTTTATCTTTATAATTAATTGTGTATTGTACTTATAGATGAAGAATATAAGAGTAATATTTATTTAGGTTTCGATCAACTTATGTTTGGTATAGACCTACAATATTTCAAATTGTAAAATACCATTTGAGAGCCTTCGATCATTTTAAACATTTATATTTGTGTATGGT
>JAGFPH010001353.1:47402-67881 GCA_018207615.1 Philaenus spumarius
ACCATACACAAATATAAATGTTTAAAATGATCGAAGGCTCTCAAATGTATTTTACAATTTGAAATATTGTAGGTCTATACCAAACATAAGTTGATCGAAACCTAAATAAATATTACTATTCTTCATCTATAAGTACAATACACAATTAATTATAAAGATAAAATAGATTCTTTTTTGGTGTAATTCTACATTATAAAATACTTTATGAAATTCTAGGACTACTGTATTTTTTACAGTCATAATAAAATTGTGTGTTGATTTACTTATAGATCTAGAATATGTGAATAATTATTGTTAAATAAACAAAAACATTATTTCAGTGTATGCCTACATTTTTCAAATAAACTTTTAAAATGAAGATTTCCTAAAAAGCCATTTGAATTTTCTTCCCGTAAAAATAACACTACATGACCAGTTACCACCATACAATAATATACTTCAAACGCATAATTATTTGTGAGTACTAAACTTTTTGTAGTAAGTGATAACCAAAATAAATTTAAATTGTGTAGGAATGGTTTTTAATATTATGAGGATACATTAATTGTCAAAGATAACAGAGAAAGTAATCGGTCTCTGGAAAACCAATAGGTTATAGATATTTTTGTATGATACATATTGTATTATTATTAAGACAAAACTTATTTTCATTTTGCTATTATTAGGTGAACACCAAAATTGAATCGGGTTTACAGCTCAGCTATTGTGTGTTTAATAAAAATACAGATACATACATAAAAACCAAACCTGCAATTTGTATAATTAGAAATTATTATTTCCTCCCCCTTTTTTAGAAAGTCACTTTGTTTCGTAATTTTTTTGTATTTACAGAAATTATATTTTATATTTGTTGTGGTAGTTGTTGATTTAATTTTCCTTTTATTTATAATAGGTGGTGTCTGGTACAAATACGAAAATCACAATGGAAGTGGCTGAGGGTAATAAGGTAAGAAAATTAAATTGAAAGATTATAAACATTTAACATTAACATTTTGTATTATTAATAGTAGAGAATAATATAAAATTTGGCATACATGTTATACGTAATTTTTCCTTAAATTTTTTCCAAGTTTATTTCTTTTGTTTGTTAGGCTAATACGTGTTCTGTAATCGTGTATGATCAGGCATGGACTAACACACGTGAAGTAACACAAATTCAGTGTGATCCGGTCAAAACAAGCAAAAAGAAAAGGGTGAGTAATATTTTGAAATACTTTACATAGTTTGGATTTAGAAAGGTATAAAATAGTCTTGCATTTCTTTTATTAAACATAGAATACTAACACCTAATATAAAAGATTTTTCTATAAGTTGACTGTATAGTAGAGTCCCTCTATTTTGAAAATCCACCAATTCAGAAAAGAGTTCAGAAAAATGCCGATTTTTTAAACATAAAAACAGGATAAATGAAAAAGACGTTCGTGAAAAAACATACATTTATTGTTATACAAATAAGTTAAATACATACATAAAGTCTAAGCTTGATGAAAATGCCTGAAATCAAATTGGATTGAAAGCTGGTTTTTCCTTAAAGTTTTCTATTCGTTTTGCGGGATGGAAGTTATGGCAACAAGCGTTTGGTGAAACGGATACCGGGTCCTTCAGAAAAAAGGAAAGGTTAGATACAACGTCTAGGCACTACTAGTGTTGCCACCTGTCAGTTGCTTTCATCCGTTTTTCTCCTTCGTTTTCGTTATCTCGAAGGAATTTGTTTTTCTCAATCTTTTTTCAAGATAATGTGGTACTAATGGACAGACTGCAACATGGCAAAACATACAGGTCGAACAACCTATCTCTTTCCTTCCATTTTTGGAAGAAAACGGAATCGTAAAGCAACTGAAAGAAATAAACCTGGATGATGTAAACCTACACTATTACCAATAGTGCGAGGTCAGGAGCATTTGCCGCGTGTGATATCAGTTCGGTTTGAACGTTTACCTCCTCCTCGCTTTCCTCCGAGCCGATCAAAGCTGTATAGAACAGACACTAGCAGATGTTCCCGCCCTTAGATTATGCCTTAACAAATCAATAGATTGATATTATTTAAGAAATCCACCTATTCCGAATTCCCGTTAAACCGAACAGTGTTCGGTCCCAATTAGTTTGGAATAGCGGGACTCTACTGTAAGGTGTCCCGGTCGGTTTAGTTATAAGCGTTATGCCATTTTGTCAAATATTCCTAAGCCATGCTAAGCGCTATCCCTATCGACACAACATATCTCCCTTGCAACCATTATCACACTGTCACCATCATAAGAAAGCCAATAAAGGAACCACTAAACCAATTATATCACATTAAACTAATTAACAGAACACTGTAAATTTTAATATCTAAGAGGGGGTCCCTCCAACTGTATGCCGGCTAATTTGGGTTGGATCATCTCACTTCTACCAGTTTCCTAAGTTAGACCGTGATTTATCGGTCTTTCGATTCCATACCATCAATTATTCACTAGCCCATCATTTCGGTTATTAATTTGGTTGGGCGAAACTAATAATTATTCAGCTACACACGGTTATAACGGAGAGCAGACTACACACAACTTTGCCGTACGTTGCCTAAACACGCACTGGACTTTTTGCTACAAGAGATGCGCGCGCCGACTACGTGGTGACATCATGTCATCACAGTCTTCCCCTTGCGACAAAAAAAAAATTATACATGTAATAAATATAAAAGGCTTGACAAAAACAAAAAATTCGCAGGGAGTGATGGTTACCACAAGTGCAGGATAGGATAATAATGAAAGGAGGCAGCAGATTCGATGGACTTCTTTTGGCAAATTGAAGTCTCAAGTAACGAACAAGACCTAATCGCGACCATGTGGAAGGGTTTGATGAGTTAACCCACGAACGGCCATACGACACCACAACACCAGGTTAGACGGCGCAAACGCAACAACTTCACACATTTGCAAAAATTTGCATATATTTGCATAAACGATAATTTTAACAAACTTCAATTTTTGTATTTACAACTTTTTCGTAAAACGTATATTTACATACGTAATCATCGTTTTAAAATATGCATATCGGGCTACAGCTGTTTCCAGGCGCGAATCTGCATACAATTGTACTGTTATTTCCCACTTCTGCAACGTTTAATACCATCTACAATAATGTTTCTTTGGCATTTCTAACGATACCGTTGGATTCGTCGTGATTTCATCTTTCTGTTGGTGTCTTCCAATCAGATGTCACTGTAAAATTACTGTTGCATTCATGAGATACTGTAAACCCTTGCGATTGGACAGTCTCTCAACCAATAAACAGGCCATTTTGTCAACAGATATTGTAAAGGCTACGCCTTATCTTTTGACAGATTGCTTTACACCATTTTTTAGACAAAAGTCTGTAGTTTCGAACGGTGCCAAAACCGAATCCAGATAAAACCGGTTTTGTGATTGTCTAGACAGCAGTCTAAAGTGACGTTGTGGTGAGATCGCCTCGGGCGTTTGTTCCCACGCTATTCAAATGGTCCGACCTACATGCACGTGTTGACTCGGGAGTTTTTATTCCACTGATGTCTTTTTGTTATTCAAACGAATGTAACTCAAACACTTTTGTGAACTAAGGAAAGACAAGTACACCGTTCTTTTCTTTGATTTCTCCTCTACACTTTCTTATAATAATATTTCATTTTTGGTCAAAGCATATATAAGTAAATGACGTTACAATCTAGGCCTAGGTAGGTACCAGTTGTGTACTTGAAACATAAAAACTGTTTTTTTCAAAATAAAAAATTTGAAATTGATAAATGTTTTTATACAGTTCTATTTAGAACTAAATTACGAAACTTTTTTACGCTTACTGTTTAATATTTACTCCATGTTTACTATTTTTTATGTAGGTCTAAAGTTGAACTTTTTCCTTTCGTTACTGAACATTTTTTGTTTCTTGAGCTAATAACTTTTACAATTTCAAAATAAACTAATTTTTAGTGGCATATTTGAATTCTTTGAAGTTTCTTCTACAAAAAAGCTATTGAACACATTTGGATTGGGGTTCATTTACTATTTTTGGCGAATTTTTAAAAATATGCTTGCAAAACGCTAAAAACGGGCTGGCCAATTTTAGCTTTAACCGCGGCCGTAAGTGGGTTAAGAAATTTTGAAAAGATGGCCGGTCGATCTTGATCGCGAACATCCAAATTCCATGCCATGCATAGTGAAGGTCGAAGTCTGGTTGGTTTACTTAAAAGTCCCCCCCTAATTAAAAGGTTAGATAAGGCAGAATTAAAGGTGTGTAAGTTGTTAAAATTGAAATTTGGTGGATTGAGTAGTTTATGTAATTAATCTCGATATGGTGGTGATGCCTGGATACTAAAACTAAATTGGTGCTTTACATGTCTTCAAATTTAAAATCTCAATGAGATGTACAAAAAAAATCTTAAAATTAGGTGGGTATTAATTGTTTGGGTGGTTGAGGAGTGAAGATGGATTAATAGATGGTTGATGTTGGAAATTTGGTGTTGTTTGGGTATTGAAGGAGTTTTATTAGGTTAGGTGTTGTTTTTTTTTTTTGTTTTTTTTTTGTAGTTTTGTTTGTTTTTGTTAATGTTTTTTTGGTTTGCAGACATAGCTTACCAGCAGGACTCCTAGCCTGTGGCAATGATTGGTGTTAAATTTATGTTCGCCGAACAAATCCTACACCACTCATAATTTACATGAGTCAAGGTGTTAATAAACAGGCCTGTTAAACAACAGCATGGTTAACCCTGGTTAACCAGGTGCAAAAGCTTATAAAGGTGCAAAAGCTTGCTTTTGATAATAATTAAAATGTAATCGTGATGAAGGGTTTGGTCAACTCAGTGAACCAACCAGGCACAGTATGGAACTGGCAATTTGTTGGATGATGGTTGTATGATGTTTTTATGTTTAAATTGTTGACTTAAACTAAAAGATTGATGGATTGAGGTAATCTGGGTTGATCTGTGGAAATACTAAAACTAAATTGAATTTAAAGTTTTCAAAAAATTAAGTCTAAAATCCAAACAGGACCACCAAAAATGGTTTCGAATTGTTACTGAATTATTGATAAAAATAAAAAAGGTTGTGATGTAGTAATCTGGTATGTATTATTATGGTAGTGGGCTGTTAGGGGTAGGTGAGTGTTGGAAAAGGATATTAGTCGGGTTTTCCGAATGCTATGGTGGAAGTGGATACGATTTTAACTTTATATATATATATAGATACATATATATATGTAGTTATATTTTTAAACATGTGAAATGTTTATAAGATGGAAACAACAATACTGAGAGAAAGTTTAGAAGATCTTTGTAAGGGGTTGGGATGGTAGGGGTTCGCTATTTGCTGGGGGTAAATGAATTTACGCTGTGCTTCCTGCTGGAAATAGTATAATGCTCATTCCATGTAATTATATAATTATACTTCGGCACATACGAAAAACAAAACATTCAACCCATGGTACGAAAAACATAATATATATATAATTTTGGGCAAACGTGTTATTGACATAAAACACAATACGTAGGTTAATCGTAATATATTAACATTTAACATGATGTAATTGTACACATAATATATATATATATATATATATATATATATATAATTGAGGGCTTTCTTGACGTGTCGTCCAGAGTGGTGGGTTACTCACGTCAAGAATACAAAAAATTTTGGGATAATGACATTGAAACGAAACACAATGGGAATACTTGTAACTCTTAAAACTAACATAGAAATAGCTTAATACTAGATAGACCAGAGTGGTAGATAGAATTTAAAAGATTGAAGTTGTTGGGGTGTTGTAATGTCTGAGGTGGGTGGATTAGGTATATGGGTAAAAAAAAATATTTGGCATTATGAGAAGGTGTCTATGGGTTTGAAATGATGGTGTTGAAGGATTCGATTGTACAGCACTCCCACAGCTGCAGTCTGTGTATCCTATAGTCCAGGCTAAATCCAGAAGTGACACAGGTGCATGGCTCGGTTTTATTAGGTATATGAATTAAAAAAAAAGTAAAAATGAAAAATTGTTTAACCAATGAACATAATTAAAAAAATAGACTAAAGAAAAGAGCGCATTACACACAGTGGCCCGTCCAAACCGCCAAACCACAGGTGAGGCTTTACAAACGTGAGGTTAAAAAAATGATGGTCGGAAAAAGGTTGTCCCTAAATCCCCAAACGCTGGCTGCGCCGTGCGGTAGAGTTGACTCCTCGGCAAAGAGGCAACTTAGCCTTACCTCAGCCCAGCAACGCGCTGGAGAGGTAGGGGTTAATGTTTATTGTGTGAAGGTTAAAAAAGAAGTAGGAAAGAAGATGAAACTTAACCTAATATCACTAGACCGTTGGCCTCCAAGTGTGGTGACAGTGTTTAGGCGCGGTTGAGTGCATATTAGTTGGGGCGATTTTCGAGGTTGCGTATGGTACGTGGTGTGTTGACATCAATTTTGATAATTTCTTTAATGGTGGGTGTTGGGGTTAAAAACCATAGGGGTAGGAGTTTTGCGGTTATGCGCTTGGATGCATCACTAAGGTGATGCTCCCTGCACATAACGTAGTCTCCGGGTTGGAAGGGGTTGGGTTGCCGGTTCCTGTTGTAGATAGCCTGACGAGCCCGGTGGGCCTTCGCCAGGTTATCCAGGGCTTTAGACCATAAAGCCTCAGTGGCCAGCTGAGGTGGAGGGGGAACCAAGTGGTCCATATTCCACGCCAGGTCAATGGGGAGGTTGATGGGGTGGCGTAAAAAGACGGAGGTTAGGGAGGAACCGGTATTGACGTGGGGGCTGTGTTGAATGCAAGCTGGAACCAGTGGAGATCTTGGTCCCAGCTTGTTTGATTTTGGGAGTGGTAAATGCGGAGTGCAACCTTTAGGTTTTTGTTTACTCGCTCCGCATGGGATGGGTTGGGGTAGTATGGGCTAGTAAATATATGCGTCATGCCGTTGTCTAGGCACATCTGTGCCATGGCGGCAGACTTAAAGGAGGGGATGTTATCGGAGACGAGGAACTTGGGGAATCCGAAGTAGGAATAGACGCTTTTGGTCAATTTATTGACCGTAGTCTGCGCCTTGGAGTTCCTCGTTGGGAAAAGCATTGTGAATTTAGTAAACGAGTCTACAACCGTGAGGATGTAGGCATTCTGGTTGGTGAACCTGGGTAGGGGGCCGACGTAGTCGATGTACAGCTTCTGAAATGGGGCCGTGGGAATTTCAGAAGACTGTAGTCCTACACGAGTGTTTTGGGCCTGTTTAGACCTTTGACACTTGACGCAGGACTTGACTCGCTGGGTTATTTGACCCTTTAGGTCATCAGCCCAGAAGTATTGGGAAATGCGGGCAAAGGTTTTGCTAATTCCCAAATGGGCAGTAATAGGTAGCTCATGGTAATATTTAAATATCATGTCCATGAGCTTGTTGGGCAAAACCACCCTTGACGATCTTTGGCCTGGGGCAAGATGCATCAAGGTCCGGTCCAATATAGAGAATTCAGGTGGGAGGTTCCTGCTGTTGATTAACTTTAGGATTTCCGGGTCATCCCTCTGGTGAAGGTGAATATCCCGGAAAACCTCAGGGATACGGGATAGGGTGGATATTAAGGAGCGGGGTGTGCTGGTTGGGGGTGGTGGGATGAAGGGGATTGCCGTTGGAGCCGATGGCTCAAAAAGGCGAGACAAGGAATCTGCAACAATGTTGCCAGTTCCCTTAATGTGTTGCACGGTGAATTTTAATGAGTTTATAAACTCAATCCACCGTGCTAATTTACCGACTTGGTGGAGATGGTTCAACAGCCAAGACAACGCTGAGTTGTCTGTATACAGCTGGAACTCTCTATGCTCCAGGTACTGCTGGAACTTAGTCAGGGCAAACACAACGCCGAGGCACTCTAGCTCCATTGTGCTGTAATTTACCTTGTGTTTGTTTAGTGGCCGTGAAGCGAAGGCCACCGGCATAAGGTCGCCATTGTAGTCCTGAGACAAGGATACACCCAAGGCCACTCCTGATGCATCAGCTTGGACAATGAAAGGTTTTGAGAAATCTGGGAGGCATAGAATCAGGTTGCTCGTCAGAGCCCTCTTCAAAGTACTAAAGGCGAGCTCTTGGGGTGGGCCCCACTCTAATCTAACGCCTTTGCGTTTGAGGTTATTGAGTGGTCAGGAAATCTCTGCAAAATTTTGAGTAGAAGGTGGCCAAGCCTATAAATCGAGCAACCTGTTTTAGATTTTTGGGTGTGGGGTATTCAGCATTTGGCTGTACCCTGTTGGGATGGAGGGAAACAGATTGATTTTGGAACACGTGGCCTAGGAACTGTATGTTGTTCGCGGCCACGGTAAATTTTTCAGGGTTGACGGTTAGTCCGGCGGACTGTAAACGGTTTAAGACTGTTTCCACCTTGAGGAGGTGGTCGTCAAACGTGCCATCAGAGTACACACAGAAGTCACCGAAGATCTTCTCGATTAGCCTGGTGAGTACCAATCCACCACTAGCCAATCCGAAGGGGACAAAATTAAAATGGTATTGTCCGAATGGCACTACAAAGGACGTGATGCTCTCGTAAGGCTTGGAGCTTCGGGGGAGCGTATTGATAAGGACGGGATCTAATTATTTTAGGGGAGTTGACCTTGATTGTATATTTAATGAGGTTGGTTTTCCCCAGTTTGGTTGTAACGGTACGTGGGTATTTTGCAATAAGATCAGCGACCTTACTCACTTCAAGGGGTGATAGGTTGGCGCCTGACCTGAAGGGTTGCGGTGAAATAGTTACTGGTTGCTCGGGTAGTATTGAGCAGATAAGTGGCGAGGCATAGGGGAAACGAACCTCGTGACTCTGAAAGTTAATAATGGCCTGAGTTGTACGTTAAAAATTACAACCTAAAATAATTTGGAATCGGAGGGTTGGTGCTAAAAGGAAGGGGATATTCCACGGTAAGGGGCCCAGCTTTATGTGGATGGAGGACTTGGGATCTGAAGGTTACGGTTTGACCATTGGCGGTGCTCGTGGATAAGTTGACTGATTTGACCTGTTTTGTTACGTTGGGTACCTTGGCCAGTAGCTTGTAAAAGGCTTGACTAATTAAGCAGTATGTTGATGGTGACCCAGTGTCAACTAAGTATGACACCAGGTGTGGCCCAATGTTTGCTTTAATAGTGACGACTCCCGCGGTCGCAGCCGAAACCTTCAATGGGCCCTTGGGGCTCGGAGCTGGGTGTTGGTAGTTGTGGTCAATACAACTGTTCGCTGGGGCTGTCTGTGTTTTTGGAGGTGGCTCATAGCCCCTTTGGCCCCTCCGATTTAGTTTAAAGGCCTGGCAGGGTAGTGGTTTCCACCGCGATGGCTATTTTGTGATCGGTATTGAGTACTACCGCTGGCTCGTCCATACTGAGGTCGTGTTGTGTTTGGACTATCTCTATTAAGGAAATGTGGTCTTGGATATTGTTGTGCCATGAGCGGCGGTGGGTAAGGTGTGGACGTTGTTCCATGGGAGTTATAATTTGGCGCGTTAGAATTTGGTGGTTGAATTTCAACCATGGAAAACTGGAGTGGTATTTGTGATCTCTCCAGGTGGGGTACCAGCATGAGTAGTTCCGAAATGGAGGTTGGACGATCAACCGTCACTAAACGTGACATAACCTGATAGGATAACCTGTCGGCCTGCTTCATAGATGGTAAAAGGAGGGTAGACATGTCACAAATACTACCAATGAAGTCAGCCAGTGGTTCATTAGGTCATTGCGACCTATACACCAACTGTGCTATGACCGCGTGCTTTATATGTGGTGGGAATAAGGCGTCTATGGTTATGTCACGAAATTGCTCGACAGTGTTATTATTAGTTATGGCGTTTTCGAGTATGGCTGCCACTAGGCCAGAAGCCTTTGATACCAGCTCTAATAGGAGTTGTCGGTCCAAACCGGGGTGTAGGTGCGCTGCTCGCACAAGGTGGCGCATTGCATTGAGGTTAGCTTCCGATGGCTGACTATCGAAACATTCGATTGCTTGTAGCATTGAATAAGCGGAGGACGGGAGTGTTTGCGGTGGTCGAGGCGGTGGTGCAATGTTTTGATCCCGTAATATTTGGAGCACCTGTACCATTTGCGGATGAAGTGGTGTTTCTTGCTCGGTCGTTGCTAATGGTGGGGGTGGTGTGCTGTCACGGAAAGCGTCGAGTTCTTCGCGAATTTTACCCCGATTTTCCTCGAGGGTGTCACCCGGTGCGACGCCCCAGTTTGTAAGAAGATCCTTGGCTTGGTAAGCCGACAACTTCAGAATCCACTTTCTGTTAAATGGGTTGGACTCCAAAGTGAAGGGGAAAGGAGTTGGTATATCGAACTCCCAATTAATTGGCATTGTCATTTGAAACGTTGTGTAGTACTACCTAGAGGTACTATATACAATAATTTTTTTTTTTTTTTTTTTTTTTTTGAAACAGAGTATTTGATTTGGTTAAAAATACTATGAAATAAACAAACTTCCAGCCAATGGGAGGAAACTTCCTTTATATGATTGTTGTGTAGTTTTATTAAATATTGTTAGGGTATAATTATTATAAGGGTAGGGGTGGTACCATATGGGGGTTCGCTCATATGAGGGGAGGGGGGTTTTAGATTGTAAAAATACTTTAATTAGATATGCAGTTAAAGATTCTAAAGATTTAATTGCTGGTGGTTAATTTATGAATTACATTTTTGTTCAAACAGTAACACAAGACAACCTAAGGTCAATGTGACCCAAGGTATAGGGTAGGTAATAATAAATAAATAATTCTTGAGTTAATGTTCATTAATTTTATTGGATATTTACTAAGTTTTATGTATTGGTTTGGAATAAATGTTGTTTTTTTTTTTTTTTTTAATTTGAGTAGTTAAGATGTGGACTGTTGTAGTAGGCCTATTATTTGTGAATTAATTTCGTTGGAGGAATGCAGCCCATCCCTTAAGAAAGATGATCGGGGCCATAGATAGTCAGGTGTTATTAGGAGTGACCTAGTATTGTCATTCACTAACGTTGCCAGGAATTGGTTAAAAAGAATTATTTGTCGATACACTAAGTTTTTGGCTTGAATCAGTGGAAACCGAGGCAACGGGAAGGTTATTAATTTGCCTCGTGGGTTGATTCACCGAATGAATTTGAGTAATGAGTTGAAATTTATTCGTACTTCATTTATTGTCATTCCCCTTAAAATATCATTAGTTCCAATTATCAGAAACACACAATCGACTGGGAAAATAGAATGACGCCTCGATTTAATATCTCGTTTCAGATCGTTACATTTGGCGCCAGACAATCCATGAAAACCAATTGATTTATTTATATCAGGGGTAGTGGCATGATAAGAATTACTTAAACGAGTAACGTGGCTATCACCCATGACCAAAAGTTTGATTTTGGGGGGCATATTTGTACTTTGTTATAAGTAATAGTATTGTGGGCCTACAATTTAGAATTTGATAGGTTTTCTGGTTTGTTTAGCCTATTATTCTAACAGTGAGAATGTCTTATGGGTATTCAAAAGGTTGGGTTTGGTTATTAGGCTATTGTAATGGTAATACAAAATCTATGCTTAGATTATTTATGTTTTATTAAAGTTATAGTAGTTGGTGAATGGGTTTATTTTTTGTAAAAGCTTTATACAAATATTGTCTGTAATTATTCTTACCTGTTATTATTGAGAAATATTGTAGCGGTATTATTAGACAATTACATTGATCAGAAAAAATTAATATTAACTATTAAGGCCAAAAATTGTGTAAATATGTAGGCGAATGTGACTAAGTACCAAGAATAAACGTTGCTAGAATTTGTAAATATTTCTGAAAAGCTTAATTAATATTATTGTACTATTACTTATCCAATAATTCATCGAAATACCCAAAATTGAAACGATGGCTTGTTAGTAGTAGTTGTCGGAAACCAATAGTGAAACGTTAGGCTATTGTCTATGTTAGAACAAAACAACGGCCACCTGATGGTCAATCCAAAGAATTAATAGTATTGTCATTGTAATTAATATATTAGGGGTTAAAAAGAACATTGGACTATGCTAAACCAAAGCTATTAATGTTTAAAATTGTACTAGGCTGTGGGGTCGTATAGTAAATACGACTGATTTTTGACTAAAATGGGTTTAAGTTAACAGAAATATTTTCTAACCCCGTTAGATTATAAGTAGAGTTTGTCAATTTAATCAAATGGCCCTATTTGTATCATTAATAATGTTTATTAAACTATAAAACACTGTTCTATTCTTATTGGCTAGTGATGGAAGCTAGGCTAGGCCCTAGATCGATTTGCTAACTAATGACAAACTATCCATAAAATAATCGTTAGCATAACCATTTGGTATTGTATTCTAGAATAATTAGATCTGTTTAACTTACCCAAGTTTTGTTGAAATAAGTTATACTATAAACCTGTTACCCATTTAACTGTCTGAGTCCTGAATTTTCCTGGCTTGATTAGCGAACTTTTCCGTGAGTGCGTGTCCACTATACTATAGGCCTATCGTGAATAGATTTGTTAAAAGATAATATTTTATGAGAGAATGGAATAAATCATTTATACTGTTGAAGGGTGTTTAATTTTGATAGTTAAATGAAGTGAGATGCAATTTGGAAAAGGTTTTAATAATTATGTACATTAAAAAAAAAAGGTTGTCACGTGACTAGCTAAAACGAAAATGCCTTTAGTTCAAGCATAAATCTATCTATTTGGAACGAACGGAAGTGACCTAACAAAATGACTGGCTGGTTCATATTAATTTAATGTGAATTATTGGCAGTGACTATTAATTAAAAATTAAGACGTGTTATCGAAACGCAATAATTACCGTGGTTGGAACTTGTCTTTGCTCGGCTACCATTCTGTAAAGTGTCCCGTTCGGTTTAGTTATAAGCGTTACGCCATTTTGTCAAATAGCCCTAAGCCACGCTAAGCGCAATCCCTATCGACACAACATATCTCCCTTGCAACCATTATCACACTGTCACCATCACAAGAAAGCCAATAAAGGAACCAGCCTTGATGAGCACTAAACCAATTATATCACATTAAACTAATTAACTGAACACTGTAAATTTTAATATCTAAGAGGGGGTCCCTCCAACTGTATGCCGGCTAATTTGGGTTGGGTCATCTCACTTCTACCAGTTTCCTAAGTTAGACCGTGATTTATCGGCCTTTCGAGGACATACCCTCAATTAGTCACTTAGCCCATCATTTCGGTTATTAATTTGGTTGGGCGAAACTAATAATTATTCAGCTACACACGGTTATAACGGAGAGCAGACTACACACAACTTCGCCGTAGGTTGCCTAAACACGCACTGGACTTTTTGCTACAAGAGATGCGAGCGCCGACTATGTGGTGACGTCATGTCATCACACTACTGTATATTAATTATAATTTTGTGTTTTTTAAAAGTTTAATTTATTATTTAAATATCTTACAGGAACTTGTTGGAGGGTATAAATCAGTAGATGTCAATGATGATTTTGTCAAAAAAATGGCTGAGTTCAGTATGACTAGAGTTAAGCAGGAAGTTAACAATCCAAATGTCCAAATGACTAAAATATTATCTGCAGCTACTCAGGTAAATATTAATAACTTTTTGTAAATATTTATTAATATTAAAGGTTTATAATATGCTTAAACTTAAACATAAATAACTCACCAATTAATTAGAAAAATATTATTTAATTATTTACATTTACCAAATGTTACATAAAGTGATATTCCAAAAATAGGGGTTTAAACACCTCAGATTTATTTATCAGTTTTAAAGATCTTAATTCCAAGTTAATATAACTACTATAAGGTAAACAATTTACAAACTTAGTTACTAAATATAAGAAATCTATTAACAATGTCATACAGTTATTTAATGCACGAGATATCTGTGCTGGTTACATCATTGCAGGTTAAGTCAACAACTCTAGTATGAATGAATTATCTAAGACCTATAGGTTAAAATTTGAAGCTGAAAAGTTCTTAAAAAATTTAATATATATAGATTACTAACTGTCCCAACGGACCACTCCATATACTAATGTTTTTGATTTCCTTCAATATTTTGTGTATGTGTTAAATATTTGTCTAAATTATGTTTATGGTATTTTTCCTACTTTCATTATAAAAGGAACTATAACCAAATCTGAAATTTTTAGATTAATGTGTTATTAAGTTATGTTCCCAATTTTCCAACTTCCCAATTTCCCAATTTCTATCCATTTTATAAAATATAAATTAATGCATATTATACATTAATTTATCTTATTTAAAATATGAAAGAAATGTTAATTTCAAGTTTATAGTTTAAGTAGTTATGGTCGTAGTAATTGTTTTTCTAGTGAATTTTTTGCCTTTTTGAAAAACATAAAATATAAAAATTAACATAATAACATTACAACCAAATTTACCATTTCAATCCTAAGCTATTTGATATGTAGCCACATCGTTTTATGAGAGATTTTATCCTTTTCTAGTGATTGCCTTCAGCATTTACGAAAACACTATACCAAGTGCCATTGCAAATTGTTTAGTGGTTTGATGAATCGGACAGTCATGACTTTGGATTTTTGTATTAAAAGAGTATGTTTAAAATATTATGTATTTAATTATTGCAATGGTTATTAATGTCAAAGGTAATTTTTGTAAACCTTTTTATATGGTTGAGTGAAACTAGTGTATTTTTATGAAGATCTGTGTACACAGTACGAGTATGTATATATGTATGGAGATAATGTTATGCACAAAATGTCAAAAAGAAACCATAATAAAATTCTGTCTAGCTATTCTTTTAAACATTTTTTGTATCTTTGCAAGTAACTAATGGTCAGTACAAACTAAATACGACAAAACAGCTCACTTATGAAAAAATGATATTGCAGGGGGCCAATTGAAGCCACTTGATAATGGAAATTATAAAAATAAATCCAATTTTATACAATTATAACTTCTATGAAAATATGCTAATAGGTTTTATACAGAACTTGCTTTTGATTCTTTTAACTGTGTTCGGATGTATTCATCAAAATTTCTGCACATCCTACTAAGATAAAATTAATTAATTAGAAATATTGTAAGCATAAACCAACAATCGTAGAATAATTTAGAATTATTCTTTAGAATGCTAATAGTTCTTAGATATTTTTCTACAGCAAGTATTATGTACTTGTACTACAATACACAAAATTAAATGTTTAAAATGAGTGAAGGCTTTCAAATGATATTTTACAAATTGAAATATTGTAGGTCTAACCAAACCTAAAGGCCCCCATAAACATTTTGCGCACACCTAGTGTTAAAAAATGCAAAAATTTTAGGAAGAATAAGTAAATATAGAATTATGAGAAATATGGATTGTTTTAATTACGCTACAAATCATTACAGTGTAATAACTACAGGGTATCCTATAAGTAAAGTGCCAAACTTCGAGGAATGGTGCTAAGGGTCAAAATAAGAAAAAAACGATCATATAAACACAGACCCTAAAACGCTTTGTTTTCTAGATATCTGCCGTTTTTTGTACAAAATAATTCTTATCTAGAGAATGGTTTGACTAATTGAGTTCAATCTTGGCATGTAGTTTAACCTAAAAATGATACATATCTCAAGAAAAATAAGTGATTAATTCCAATCACGAGTTTCAAAATGGCGGCTGTTTTAAAATGTCAAACCTAAATTACTCAAAAACCGTACATTTTAACAAAAAATGTCAGGACACCTTTTTTGTAGCCCTTTTGGTTCCCTATCGGATGGTGTAACTTTCAAAACAATCGGATGAAGTATAATAGTTAATTTATGTGTAATAATTGATATATTCAACCCGTCATCCTATACCAACACAGTAAACACAGCAATATTGTATATACATTTGCTGTAATTATCTTTAACTTAGCTGTTATCCTTCATCTGATTGTTTCGACAGTTAACACCATTCGAAAACGAATCAAAAGGGCCACAAAAAAGGTATTTTGACATTTTTTGTTAAAATGTATAATTTAGATTTGAAATTATCAAACAGCGGCCATTTTGAAACTCATGATTGGATTTAATCGCTTATTTTTCTAGAGATATATCATTTTTAGGTTAAACTTCATGCCAAGTTTGAACTCAATCAGTCTAACCGTTCTCTAGATAAGAATTATTTTGTACAAAAAACGAAATGGCGGATATCTAGAAAACGAAGCGTGTTTATATGAACCTATATGGCGTATCTTTGTTTATATGAACTTTTTTTCTTATTTTGACCCATAGAACCCCATTCTCCGAAGTTTGGCACTTTACTTATGGGACACCCTGTATAAATATAAATTAACTCAACTAAAACAAAAATTATTATTATTATACAAGTTAAAAAGGAGGTGTATGTTAAAAGCGCTATTTTCTTAATCTGCTATGTATGTTGAACACATTGAACAGTTAAACATAGTCTACAAAATTTAATGAAACTCAGAATTCGTAATTGTTTATTTGGACTTTTTTTAACATATTTGACAGTTCCTTTCCTTCAATGTAATAAGCGAAATTCACGATAACATTGTTATAAATTAGATGTTAAAGTGAAATAATTATGTAAGTGTTAGTTTCACAGTGTTTACTGGAGGAAGATTATGCAATACAAAACAAATGTATATACATTTTCAACGCCCAGTTAAGAGTTAAATTGAAAGAATATAATGGTAAATTCATGATATATCAATTACCATAAAATGATTTATGTAGCGTTCAAATAGAATAATTTGACTTACATTTTAATTTAACAGAAGAAAATCACACCGAATAAATACTAGGAGAGATCTCAGAGATATTTCTTTTTCCATATACACTTCAAACTTTGTTGCCAAGCATAAAGGTTTGGACAAACTTTTTCGGTTTCAACGGATTCGCTTCAAACGTTTGCTCAAACTAAACTCTATCACGCAATACATTTCAAACCTACCGTCAAAATGTTTGAAGTGTATGTGGGCCTTAAGTTTATTGAAATCTTATAAGTAAGACAATACACAATTAATTATAAAGATAAAATAGATTGTTTTTTGGTGTACGTTTACATTATAAAATACTTTATAAAATTCTGGGCCTATTTTTACAGTCATAATAAAATTATGTGCTGATGTACTTATAGATCTAGTGAATAATTATTGATCATTTAACAAAAACATTTTTTCAGTATATGCCTACATTATTTCAAACAAACTTTACAATTTAAGATTTCCTAAAAAGCCATTTGAATTTTCTTCCTGTAAAAGTAACACTACATGACCTGTTACGCTGTTATCACCACACAATAATATTCTTCAAACGCATAATTATTTGTGTGTACTAAACTTTTTGTAGTAAGTGATAACCAAAGTAAATTTAAATTGAGTAGGAATGGTTTTTAATATTTTAATTATACATTAATTGTCAAAGACAACAGAGAAAATAATCTGTCTCTTGAAAACCAATAGGTTGTAGATATTCACATTGTTTAGTATTTTTTTTTTGTATTTACAGAAATTATATTTTATATTTGTTGTGATAGTTGCATTTAATTTTGCTTTTTTTATAATAGGTGGTGTCTGGTAAAAATACTAAAATTACAATGGAAGTGGCAGATGGTAATAAGGTAAGAAAATGAAATTAAAATATTATAAACATTTAACATTAACATTTTGTATTATTAATAATAGAGAATAATATAAAATGTGACACACATGTTATTCATAATTTTTTCCTTTTAATTGTTTCCAAGTTTCTTTCTTTCTGTTTGTTAGGCTAATGAGTGTTCTGTAATCGTGTATGATCAGCCATGGACTAACACACGTGAAGTAACACAAATTCAGTGTGATCCTGTCAAAACAAGCAGAAAGAAAAGGGTGAGTAATAGTTTTACTCCTACTTGAATTTAAAGTAGGAAAGATATAAACTTTTTCAGGGTTTCTTGGAGCTGTGAGAAGATTGTATAATATTTAATATCTTTTCTAAATATATGTATTGTATTTACCTTTTCAGTCTGTTTAAAAAATTATTCAGTCTGATAATATATCTATATTATTTCCAATATCCGTGAGATTACAGGAATCAGTACACATAATCGATGAACTGGCAGAAGTTTTGACAAATTGCTGTTTTGCCAGTACATCTGGTCCATCTGTTGGTGTTTTTGTGGTTAAAACATGACTGGGATCTTTCAGATATCTCCACTTTTCGTTTTCTTATTATAAAACGGTCCATTTCAAATTTTCTCTAAAACTTTACAGTCATTATGACTAGGTGGTGGACTGTATGATATAATTACTTAAACTAAACTCTGAATATAAAGCTGTCAGAATTTGGTTGTGGATAGTGGAACTATATACTTTATTACTTGGAGCTGTTATATTATTACTGACAAATTAGTATGGATCAATTAACACTAATGTACTGAATCACTGCGTGAAATACTTGACACTGATCACTCTTGACTAATCTTTACACTTGCTACCACTAGGACTTTTCACTCTTCAGTCTTAACACTTCGGCTTCTGATGGTAAACTAACTTCCTATTCGGCAAACGGCTCGTATTTATATTGTTACGCATCGAATGTTCTCGGTACAAGAAATTAGTAGAATGTTAGCGACTTTTCTCGAACAAACTCTTGCCAGTATAACACATAAATGTGTGTATTGAAACTCGCTATTCTTATGTTGTGAAACCACTCGCTGATAGAGTATATACAAATATACCTAACGGTAGGGTCTTTATATATACATATATGCCAGACAGAATGACATATCGAAATCATTAGAAAGAATGTTCGCCCCTCCCCTTGATGTGAACTACGCTTTGTGCCAGGCCGTCCTCGTCAAGTGAGAGGCGAACGCCTCCCATATATGTATCCGCCGCTGACTGTAACTCATTGCAAAACTACACGAAACTTCAATCAACAACAATTACTAACACCAATAAACTGTACAACAGAAAATTAATTAACACTTTTCTTATAACTCAACATACAAATTTTGTCTTTGTTATTTATTGAAACAAATATTTTTTTGTGTGCGCCTCCTGTCATTATGCGACCCCTCGCATTTGTGCCCCTAGGCCCGGGCCTAATGGTAAATCCAACCCTGCACTCTCCATCCACCTGTTGTTGAATATGAGTGTGCAATTATGTTTTTAACATTCATTGCTATGAATGACTATCTCTGTCAGTAGAGACAAATATTTGACTCCAATTCCGTTTTTAACACTCGTTGCAATAAATTTCGTTTGTAGTGTAACGGGCCCCGCCTCCTTGGGTTCGGCTCTCCTGCGTCCGAATCCTGAAGCGGCGTTTTCCCTGGTCGGGCTGTGCCTTTCTGTCCTCGTGCGGACATACGGGCGTTGTCAGGATGGTGGATGGCGAGCGGGTTCTTCAATAATTCGGTAAACTCATGATCAGTTGAAACGTTTATTGAACCATTTACAACGACTACTCTGTTGGTTCCAATTATCCTAAAACTAACGATACGCCATGAGGCCAAAGCAAGATCAATCCCCCATTTATATTGAGTCTAAACGCGGACGCGTTCACTTCCAGACTAACTGATGCATCTCCGGATGCTTTCCTCTAGTGTCCCCCTCCCTTAGTTAACTAGGAATTGTCTTCTCAGCGATGTACCTTTAGCCAGCCTATACTATGTCCGCTGTTAGTGGACCCTTTTATATTTAGTATCTTTACTTATTATTTATAATTAGTTACGAGTTGAGGGGTACCCATCACAGTAGTCCACTCTTGGTCAAATTTCTCTTTCTGTTCATGTTTCATGAATTTTTGCCAATTTTTAAGCAGTTGTACTACGACCCAAAGTAGATTGCCTACATTGTGTACTAATAAATAGAAAACACAAATAAACACTTGAATGCGAGTAGAGATAAAAATACAAGAACTACCCTAACCTACAAAATGTTAATTAACAAATACACAAACTCAAAGATTATCTAAATTAAAATTGTATATCATGTGTACTGTACATACATATAAGAAACTGTACGAATAATTAAACTTAACTTTATTATTTAATTGGCTTTCAGAGAAAAGTTTACATTCTCTTTTAAAGGTGTGGATATATGGGTGAAATGCATCCGAAAGACAAAGTGACCATTAATATATAAAGGAGATGCAAAACTCTTGAGTTCTGTCTATAGATATACTTGACTGCCCTATACCAATAAAGTGTTAGGACAAACTAAAACCTCTTGTAACAGTTAAAGTGTTGGTCATTCATTTTACTTTAGTTTAAATAATAATAGACCCACTTTCAGATTGTTTATTTCATCAGTGTTTTCAGCAAAAAAGAATCATGTTTTTTTTTTAATTTTAAGACTGCATTAATATTAAATTTAATTATTATAATAGTGTTTGGATCTAATTAGTTACCAAATGACACAACAACATTCACTTTGAAATTACTACGAAAAATCGTATAGTAGAACTTTTTAATGAAATAAAAATAGGTAGTCATTCAGATCTTTAAGAAATTAGGCACACAATATAGAGAATTC
>JAGFPH010001353.1:67981-77988 GCA_018207615.1 Philaenus spumarius
CACAAAAGGTGACTTCGGTGTAGCACACCGCTCGCATGGTTGGTGTCTTCGGTGTACGAGTCCGATTTGTTTAATTTATCATACATAACATAATCTGAAGATTACGAGCAGACAGCATCAGGCAGATTGACAAGAAACAGGAAGGTACTGAATGACTCAGCCCTCCCTCTCTAGCGGACAATGAGTGACACGCTAACAAAAAGTGAATCGGACTCTCAGACTGATGAGACTACTGTAGGGTTAAAAATGTTTAACCCTCCCAGCGGCAGACTGCCCAAAGTGACGTTCTCTCAGGCGCAAGATACAGCTATTTCGACAATTAGCGAGAATTTGCATATATTTGCATAAGCGATAATTTAACCCACTTAGAATCATCCAATCGCAATAAAACTGGCACCATTGGAAAGACAATGAATCAAACTTTAATTTTTGTATTTACAACTTTTTCGTAAAACGTATATTTACATACGTAATCATCGTTTTAAATTATGCAAATCGGTCTACAGCACTTTCCGTGCGCGAATTGCATACAATTGTACTGTTATTTCCCACTTCTTCAACGTTTAAGACCATCTACAATAATGTTTCTTTGGCAATTATAACGATACCATTGGATTCGTCAAGATTTTATCTTTCTGATGGTGTCTTCCAATCATATGTCACTAACAAACTAGTATTTATTTCAAGAATTACTGCAAACCCTTGTGATTGGACAGTCTCTCAACCAATAAACAGGCCATTTGTCAATCGATATTGGGAAGGCAGTGCCTTATGTTTTGACAGATTTCTTTACACGATTTTGTAGAGCAAAGTCTGAAGTTTGAAACGGTGGTAAGTAATCCAGAAATAACCGGTTTTTTGTCTGTCTAGTCGACAGTTGAAATGTCAGTTCTAGTGAGAAAGTCAAGCGCGTGGGTTCTCACGTTATACAAATGAGGACCTATATGCAGCGTGTAGGGTAGCGGCTTTTCATTAGATTGATATCATTTTGTTATTCAAATAAATATAACTCAAACACTTTTGTGAACTAAGGAAAGACGAGTATACCGTTATTTTCTTTGATTTATCCTCTACACTTTGTTATAATACTATTTCATTTTTGGGCAAAGCATATATTAGTAAATGACGTTACAATCTAGGCCTAGGTTTGTTACCAGTCGTGTACTTGGAACATAAAAACTGTTTTTTTCAAAATAAAAAATTTGAAATTGATAAATGTTTTTATACAGTTATATTTAGAACTAAATTACGAAACTTTTTTACGCTTACGAAAAAAATACAAAAAATGTTTACTACTTGTTATGTAGGCCTAAAGTTGAACTTTTTCCTTTCGTTACTGAACATTTTTTGTTTCTTGAGCTAATAACTTTTACAATTTCTAAATAAACTAATTTTTAGTGGCATATTTGAATTCTTTGAAGTTTCTTCTACAAAAAAGGTATTGAACACTTTTGGATTGGGGTTCATTTACTATTTTTGGCGAATTTTTAAAAATATGCTTGTAAAACGCTAAAAAAAGGCTTTTCAATTTTAGCTTTAACCATGCCACTGGGAGGGTTAAAAATGACATGAATTCATAAGAAATATGTAGAAAATTCAACATTTATTTGTGACACATGTAGGCATGTATTGTTCAGACTTGGGGAATATTCAACCGATATTTATTAAACTTAGCCTAAAACCTTCCCAGATGTCATAACTAATACATAACTAACCCAGGATCACTGGTTTTCAAGGTATAAACTAATAAGCAGTCAGAGAAACGTTATGTTAAATATGGCATAGAGATTACACTGAACTGGTGAAGATGGACTGTGCAGACAACAGTGTCTATTTAGAATATTTGTAATTTTGGATCAAAAGTGAAGTTTTAATAAATTTGGTTTACAAAAACAAAGTTAATTGAGTAAGTCTCACACAGGTTGGGAAAATGAAGTGAATTTAGTCCCATGCAGTTATACTCGCCCCACTCCTCTCTATTCCTACTGTTATTGCACTTGTCAACAACTGTGAACCTCAACGTTGCTTGAAGTTAACTTTGTTTAACTATAATTCTTGCATTTTAGACCCTCTAATTTGCTTCAGTGTGCTAATCATTTAAATATTGAATGTGCATATTTAATCATGTGTAATCATTTTCTATGATCCATTAAAAATTATAATATAAAAAATAATTTTTGAAATAAATCCTATATAAAAAGTTACAACTCATGTCTATAACTTCAATCCTCAAAAGCTTAGTATAAAATGTCTCCACTAGAAAGTGCACATGTCCAGGTATGGATCCTTTGAAGTCTGGATAAAAGGTCAGATGAAAAAGTAATAAAAATGTCACCTGATTGAGTTTCTCTCTGCTTCCGCAGTTGAAATTGACTTTGCAAAATAAGAAAGCATGTTTTAAATTACAAATTATTTAGACAAAATTAGTGGTTTGTTTTTTGCCTGGTTACTAGCAGTTACATTTATAGTTTGGATTGTAACTCATGTATCACTGAAGAGGGTAACATTGTCGCCAATCTGTGTTCAAGTTTTATTCTATCAAGTATATCATCTTGCAAGTCAAGCTCAACATTTATTTATATCTCTGTAGAAGCTTTATCACCATATGTTCCATAGATATTTACTTTAGAATAAATTAAGAGTTAATTTTTATGATTACTCTGTTTAAATATTTCTGTAAACAAAAATTAATTGGCCTGCTGTAGTAACAAAATAAGTATCTAACATGATAAATAAATTGTTGCAGAATTTGTCGGGGCAATTAGTTGGTGGATATTCTCCAATGACAGATCAAGATGAAATAGCAAAGTATGCAGCTTTCAGTCTATCTCAAATTGCAAATAATGAAATCGTAAACTCTCCTTCAGGTGTAAAGCTTGTGAAGGTGAAACGTGCTGAGGTTCAGGTGAGCATGAGTAAAATGTTTATTACTTTGTTATTCTGTCTCATGACCTAAGAGACAGCAATTGAATTATCTAATGAGGTAGCACATCATTTAGCTCGTAGGCGTAACTGGTAGTCTATTAAAAGGGTGTTGTGTCGTTATACTTTGTATTTGATATTTACGATGTAAAACAATAATAGTTGTTCGTCATACTATTGACGTGAATTTTACCTCCAAGAAGTTTTGAGTTAATGTTAGTTTTAAACTTATTGATTGTCTTTAGTTCACTGTTGTAGTGTTGCCGTAGCACTGATTTGCTGTTCTCAGTCAGGACCAGTATTTAATAAATATGTCACATACAAGTCAAACTCTTAATTAAATATATTTGACAAAAAAGTTTGTGGACACATTTCTATATTTATTTCCTTCACTTCCCTGTAACCAGTTAAAGAATAATTGAAGGATAGGTTTACTATATTGTGTTCTGTGTTAATATTGTGCCTTTTGATGCTGATTGTGTTCAGTAAAACAATGAACTGTTTACAATTAATAAAGGTATTATTTATTGTACACTATTTTAAAATTTTTGACATAGATTAAGTGTGACATGACAGGATGACATCCATTAATATTTTTATTTGGTCTAGTAACACTTTTATTATCGACCTCACATTGGATGTTAATTTTATAATTAACCTTCAGTTATAACTTCAGTTTATAAATTAAAGAACAAGTACACTGTGGAATAGATTTACAAATTGATTTATTAACTTTATTCAAACAAAAATTTATAACTTTATTCGAAAAGTTATAAAGGGAAATGGAAGGAAGGAACACAATTTTTGATTTGGGACATGTATAGGAGGTAAACATACTAAAAGTCCCCACTCGTAAAAAACTCTAATAAAAACTCGCGGGTTGATCTAATAAAAACTATGGGTCTTAATGATGAGACCATTCTATATAAAATTAAAGCTCACAAAATGTGCTACAAGATTTAATCTATTAATTTTTTCACTATCTCATATAGTTTTTGAGATATCCACGCTCAAAATTCGCTTATTTTTAAAAAAATAAAAATTTTTTCTCGCGTTTTTTTGCCTTGCTAACTTTTCAGCCTTTCGTCCTACGAAAAAGTTATAACGAAGAAAGTTGTGCAGCGTCAAATTTCCTTTAAGAATATATGATATTTTACTATTATCTTTAACCGCACAAAAGATGGAGCAATTTTAACTTGACAAGTAAATTCCGAAAAACTTACTTATCATAATTTTTTTGTTATTCCACTGCTATAACTCTCTATATAAATCAATACTTAGTTATTTATATCTATAAATAGTATGTAATATTTATTTATATATAATTTGGTCATAAAGAAATTATATGTATTATATAAATATTTTTTTGTACATATATGTAGTTCTTTAAAAGTAATATTTTTGGTGTCGTTGAATACTTTTTTCGATACCCTGAATCTATTGAAACAACTTTAAAAGCTCCATCTCTCATTTCTATAAAGCAATGACTTTATATAATGATGAATACTATTTATAAATAGTGAGTACCATATGTATAAGTGGCACATAAAGAAGTTAAGCAGAGAGTGATTTCTAATAAATTTAAACCAGAATAAAAGTAAGATTTAGTTATTGTTGAACTATGTATTATTAAAGTTGTTTAAGTAGTTATCCACCCATGCCACATAAAAATGAGGCCCAAGCCAACTACCGACTATTTTTGGATTATATAGACAGGACTACTATGAGTTAGTCCTGTCTTGCATGAGCATAACATGCAAGTCTGTATAAGTTTTAATACACAATGATATTAAACTGTCTCAGAAAGATCGAGTACATTCCATTTTAACTATAAGCTCGTCAATCAAGTTCTGTAGATAATTTCTTGCTACAATAACGCTTATCCATAAGCAAGAAAAACTACAAAGATTTGAAATCTTATTTGCAATATGAATTAGCCCCTTTCCCTTTGGCTTTTTTTAATAAGGGTGGAATGAGGAAATCGACGAAGTCGGTGCTCTACAATGAGCTCAATCAAAGATGTTTGTCATTGACAGACTTTGACATTGTTATGTTATCGAAATAAGATTCTCTGATGACATATCACCAAGACCAGATGTGGTTGGGATATATGAGCTGCTTCCTCAGATGTGTGAATGGGAGCTAAATGTCAGAGCTAAATGCCAATGAATTTCTGTACAGTGAGCAGAAGGTTGCACCGGATGAAATATTTAAAATTATTTTTTGTCAGTGTACAAGGATTATGCCACCACCAAATGCAGATGCAGAAAGGGAACTGCAAAACTGTCAGGGGAACTGTCTTAATGGGGGTCCCCACTTGGACAATGAGGATTAAGAACTCAACATTGATCCTCTACCAGTCATCCTTGAAGATTTAACTACTTTCTCAACTGGTGGAGAAGAAAACGAACCAGAACCCCTCCGCCCTCAGATCAAATTCCCATGACGAGCCAGGACCCTCTCGTGCCAGCAATTGATAACAATTATTACTGTAAAATATTAATTAATATATTATTAAATGAAATGTAAAATAGTTTAACAAAACAGTTAATGTGTTAATACAAAATATGTACAAATTTGTTGTTGACTCTAACCTGCCTTTGTGGAGTGAATGTGCAATTAATAATATACAAGTAAGAATATTTGCAGTCAATGACAAAACATTTCTCATCTTGTAAATGGGTAGGAGGAGGACATTTTGAGCAATTTCTATTAACTATCGTTGCAAGGTTTTCATTGTCAAGTTTATTTATTCTTTAAGCAACATAATTCAGATTGCATTTTGTTTTAAATTAAAACCATGTTTTAAATAAAATCCTCTAGTATTTTCATTGGTGTAATACACAACAAATTCATAGTAAGCTTTAAGATAAAAACCAATAAAGATGTTTCCTATTGTTATTATTTTTTGAGAGGAAAACAACAAATATTTTGTTTTTATTTAGGCCTACTGTTATAACCATGGTAAGAGCTAGGTGATTGTTGCATTGTTGTGGAGGATATTAGCCGCGTACATCGACAGAACTGCAACCTGCGCACGATAAAAAGTAGCATATCTCGATAAATCATTAGTCAATCTTAAAAAGTAAGGTATTGTTAGATTTGTTATAAAAATATCTAAAAAAATTATTCATGTAAAAGGTTGATACCATTAGCCATTTTACTGTTATTCCTGTTCAAAGATTTTAAATGGCTGCCATTTTGGTTTTGAATTTCGGAAAATATAGATTTTTTAGGTTTTAATAGTTTAGTTTTATTATTTTTTAACAAACAAATAGTATGTGGAAAAAACAAATTGGCGCATATGTGAGTAACCGGGGACTTTCGGGCGATTTCATTATATTTAGATTTGCTTTTGGCCAGAAACAATGCCTTAAAATACTGGTAGAGAGTTCTGAAACATCCTGTATAATAAATATAATTTATTTATGTGTCACTTTATATACATAATTATCCAGTAGAGTCTCGCTATTACAACTAATTGGGACCGAACACTGTTCGGTTTAGCGGGAATTCGTAATAGGCAGATTTCATGAATAATATCAACGTATTGACTTGTTAAGGCGTAAATTAAGTGCGGGGACATCTGCTAGTGTCTGTTCTACACAGCATTGAAAAGTGAGGAGGAGGTGAACACTCAAACTGAACTCATATCACACGTAGTCACGGCAAATGCTCTTGACCTCGCTCTAAAATAGGTTTACATCATCCAGGTTTATTTCCTTCCGTTGCGTTACGATTCCGATTTCTTCTAAAAATGAAAGGGATAGGTTGTTCGAACTGTCCGTTTTGTCATCCCGCAATCTGTCTGTTAGTACCGCGATATCTTGAAAAACAAAAATCAAGAACAAAAATTCCTTCGAGATAACGAAAACGAAGGAGAAAAACGGATGAAAGCGACAGGCATTAGCTGTTGTATTACTAGTGCCTAGCTGTTGTATCTAATCTTTCCTTCTTTCTGAAGGACCCGGTATCCGTTTCTCCGGAAGCTTGTTGAGGTACCTTCCTTCGCGCAAAACGGATGGAAAACGTGAAGAAAACAAAACCAACTTTCATTCCAATTTGGTTTCAGGCGTTTTCATCACACTCTATGTATGTTTCTATTTAACTTATTTGTGTAACAATAAATGTACTTTTTTCACAAACATCTATTTAATTTCTCCTGTTTTTATGTTTAAAAAATAGGCATTTTTTCTGAACTCTGTTCGGAACAGTCGGATTTTTGGAATAGGGGGTTCGGAATAGGGAGTTCTACTGTAAATATATAAGTATAAAGTAAAGTGTCTTCAATAGATTCGGGAAGTAGAAAAAAATTTCAACGAAACCAAAAAATATTACTTTTAAACTACATATGTACCTAAAAATATATTATATATGTACTGTATATGCCAATTATATATATAAATATATTACGTACTATTTATACATATGAATACGTAAATATTGGCTTATATAGAGGGTTACAGTGGACAGTGGAATAACAAAAAATAACGATAGGTAAGTTTTTCTACAAAATCTCGGAATTTACACGTAAAGTTAAAATTGCTCCATTGGAAATAATTATATATGTAATTTTAAATATAATTTTGAATTTTGGTCTCATTACACTTTGTATTGTTAATAGTTGCATGTTTTAAATTGTTTAAAGTGTTTTACATTAATGCTAATATTTTTTTTAGGTAGTATCTGGTGTTAATATAAGACTTGATCTCGTTGTAATGAAACCACAAAGTAATGTAAGTAAATAAATTTTAATTCTTATATTTATTTCTTAATCTTACACTTGTTTAAAAAAAATTAAATATAGTTTTTATTTTGTAAACATCATTTATTATAAACTGTATACAATTATCTAAATGATTACTGTTTCACTCTTTCTGATACAATTCAAATGGCTGATCTCATCTCTGGATATCAAACAATTTCTTTTCCCTTATTTTTCAAGAGTTATGCAATATCGGTTTTCTACTTTTTTTGCCCTTTTTGCTAACATTTCTCTAGTTATATTCCATTTAAAGTTTTTAAGAATTGTATTACAAACATTTTATTCTGGATTTCATTTGCTTTTGGTATAAATTAATTTTGCAATTTAATTATGTTTTGTATAGAATGTTTTTACTTGTGTGGTGGTGATATGGGAGCGTTCATGGATGAATTTCAAGGAAGTGACAGATGTTGATTGTAAACCTGATCGTGTAATGACCTAGTAATCATGAGTTTTTCTTATTAAGTAAGTGAACATTATCAAAGAAATTTTAATTATTTATATTTGAGTTATCAATAACTATCTTTAACAATGTTTCATATTTAGCCTTCGGATCAGTTACTTCAATGACATAACTAGGTTCATACAGTTGTCAGTTCCTGTCTGTTTTATTTACTACGACCGGTTTCAATCTTCGGGAAGATCATCTTCAGATCGTTTAAAAGGTTTTTGGTAATCCATTCTGTCAACTTTGTTTAGAATAACACATACGTTTTTCATAACGCAAGAAATAAATACAGTACACATAAATAAAAGTCATGTTCTTTTAACATGATATACCGTTTATAAGACAAGTCACCGATGGCACTGATGGCTACAGTTTATTTTGGCTTAGAATTATCTTTATTGCTCTCCCACCTCTTCACTATTTCAATGTTTGCATGTTTTAAATTTCTTATTAATGAGTTGAAAATGAGATGTGAATAAATTTTTGGGTTTTCATTTAAAACATTGTTTGTAGTCTGTTGTAAATATTTGAAAATCTAACATTTGTTGAGTGTATGTAACATATGTTCAATTAGAATTCAACAATAAAATTAACAGTTAAAATAGAATTAACATAAGTAATAATATGATGGTAGAACAGCTGTCCAATCCAAATTAAACACCATAGACACAGAAAAATGGGTGACTGAACTTAGTGTCCTTAAATTATAATTTAAAGGAAGAGAGAATAATTTTGTATATTTGAGTTCGGATATGTAAAAGTAGTAGTTGGAGGCTAGTAATGTGTTAAAGATCTAAACGTAATAAAAAACTTGAAAAGGAAAGAAAGTGATTTAGATTAGAACTATTTTCTTCAAAGCTCCACCTTTGGAAGAGAATTATAAAGAAAAAATAATGTACTTAGATTAAAAAACTAAAAGAGTATTACAAATAGTTGAAATAATAACTTCAAAGAATTTTTGTTAATATCAAGAAATAGCTTTAATTCAATTTCCAAGAAGCCAAGAAATCATATGATAAATTACAATACACATCCGGTAAATTTCATGAAGTTCAATATTTAATAAAAAATATTGATATAATCTTTGATTTATCCTTCAAGTAAGCCTCATTTTACAATTAATTGAAGGTTGTATACATTATTATTGCTGTTCAATATTAAAGAAGATAATAGGCCTACTATATCATTAATTATAATAATATAAAAGACTATAAATCAAATGCAAATCATTGGATTGAAAAAAATGATTTGAGGATTATATATAATGATATTAGGCCTGTGCGAGTATTCGAACGCCGAGCTTTTTAGTATTCGGCTCGGCTCGAAAATAAAAAAAGTTCGAAAAAATTTGAGCCGAGCTTTTTAATCGGAACCGAGAACCGATGAGCTAAAAAGTCGGTTCTAGAACCGGACCCGATTGATGTCGAATATTGACGTGAATTCGGCAATTGAAATGACCCCTTTATAGTGGTACAAAACAAAAGAGAAAATCCGTTTAAAGTTATTGAAAACCTTCTTTGTCTAAAACTTTTGTATGAAACAAATTTTGATACAACTAACCCTAACAGGGATGAAAAAAATAAGGCCGCAAAACAAAAAATGCATTACTCCTAAAGCAGATACAATTTTGAGCCTGTTAAAAATTGTCATACATTTTCTAAATATTATCAACATCATTTGCCTGTAACTTTTTGTTTGATAATTACATTCCTTTGCGCAAAAGTGAATAGATTTATTAAAGCCTAGCTTATGGAAACTTTGAAATTTACCTGTGCCAGTAGGCTGAACTGAAAGGATTCTTTTTGTCTTTGAATATATTTAAGACTATAACATTTTGACCCAGTTGAGTAAGAACAAACTAGTAAAAGATTA
>JAGFPH010001353.1:77998-95409 GCA_018207615.1 Philaenus spumarius
AATAATTGGTAAAGTACCATTTTAAACAAGAACTGATATAAGGTAATATCCAGCCAATTTCATTTAACCATCCATAAGAACAGTGACTTTATTTGCAGTGAAAACAATTATTCAAAATTCAATATAATCAAAGTAATTTCATAAACACCTTTAGGACTTAGAACATTTTAACATTTGTAGCATTAACTAGTTTTAGATATAATTATCCTGTATAGATTTAAGATTTTGTTACTGATTGTACATTTAATAGGCCAGGATTCCTTTAACCCGAGATTTAAGAGTCATAAAAATAAATTTAATAATCTTATAAATAAGTGATCTACATATTAATACAGATAATTTTGTAAAAGTATAATTTGAAACTTAGCCTACTTGTTAAAGAATAAAGAACTATTTGTAATACAAAAGCCTAATTTCATTGGTCTTTTAAAGTAAGTGTTGATCTTAATATTACAGAAGATCTTAATATTACAGAATATATTATTATTCAAATCATATAAATATTATTATAATAAAAGAGAGAATAATAGAATCTACTTTTATAAATTGGCTTCCACAACTAGTGGGGCATTATTAAAAAGAGAATATATCATGATCTTATTATAAATTGACGGCCCAACGTGAAGCTTTTTACTGAATAAAGGAACATCTTATTATAAGACCAAGATAAGTTATATACATTACTTATACATGTTGTTTTTAAAATTACCTACATCAAATTTTATCCTAGAAGTAGAATGTTTGTTTTAGCCTACTTAGTTTAAAATTTTAAATATTGATAAAGATAAATCTTTTGAAATCCAGATATTTATATTTTTTAATCAGAAACTTTTATATATTTATACTCTTTATACATATAACCAGAAAACTAACTATATTTTTTATCACATAAGAGTAAAAGTATAGATTTCAAGAAGATAATAATTCAGATAATCTGTTTTACTTTTGTTTAGTTATTCTTAATTATATTAAATTGTACTTTTTACTTGTTTTTTTAATTTATTGTGTTGAAATATTTTTTACAGGTAGCACTTACTTAACTTGTATTTTTGCTGACATCGGGACCAAGACTTAAGCGTGCCTTACATATTAAAATATTTGAAAATAGATACTTACTAATTGTAAATATGTAATAAAATGCCAATTGATCAAATACCAATTGTTTAATTTTATTATCATCTATTGTAAATATACATATTATTGTATAGACTAAATATTTAACACTAGTTAATTAATGACTTTAGTTATCTTTTGATAGTAAAGCAGCATTTATTTCTAGGGGTTTTGTTGATTAAAAAGATGGTGTGATTCTGTTGCTTTTCTTACAAAAGCATCTCTAGGTTGATTATTCAACATTTATAATCTATTTATGTTTCTATTCTAAATAAAGGAAACGGGAACTCATATAGGATCAAAAACACCGCACACAGTATTTAGTTATGTTCTACAAATTTATTTGTTCCTTGTCGAAGGTTTTGCTGGAAGGCAGCTGAACACAAAACAAGGAAAAATGTATTTTTAAACTAACAATTCATTCATATTCATGGCATTGAAATAATGCTTGGTTAACAAACTGAACAACAGGTAAAAGAAAGGTTTAACCCTCACAGTGCCAGACTGCCCAAAGTGACGTTTTCTCAGGCGCCATTTCCAACATATGCGAGAATTTGCATATTCCGTTATTTAATACACTTAAAATCATCCAATCTTATTAAATTTATTAATTGTATATCTGAGTTCTTTGAACCTTTCTCTACAAAAAATGTGTGGAACACTTTTGGATTGGGATAGAATTACTATTTTTGGCGAATTTTTTAAAATATGCTTGCAAAACACTAAAAATCCTCTCGCCAATTTGAGCTATAACCAGGGCACGGTGAGGGTTAAAAATTCAGCCTTATTCAGCACAAGTCTCGAGTCTTTTACAAAACTATGTCTTAATTTCTAACATTTCCAATGAATTTAATTCCCTATTTTTGGCAGTGACATGGAAAATCTAATTGGCAGAATACAAATCTGACTAAATTATTTTTTAAACTAGTAAATCCCCGTGAAAAATCACAGGCGGATTAATTAGATACACATCAGAAATACATCATTTATACAAAAAACAACACACTTTATCTAGGCCTACCTAACTATGTAGACGGGGATTTTTAAGTCGGAAAATTTGTACAATTATAAAGACTATAAAACTGTAGGAATATTTGTTAAGATTTTGTGTTTATGTATGATTAAAATATTATCTTTTAATTGCCTTTTATTTCATATTGATAGATCAAATGATTTAGAAGTTATTAATATTACAGGCTATATTATTGATAAAAGTTGTAAACATAACCCCAAAGTATAATCTACGCTATTTTTTGTTTGCATATAACAGATGATGGGTGAAATCAACTGTTATATTTTTAAGTTATATTGTTTCTTCTTTAAATGTTACCCCACGTACGCTCGTACGTACACTCGCTTTTATATAGGAGTTGATTATTAGAAAGTTAGAGCCATTATAGCCCAACTACCAACTTCCTGTTCTTTTAACATATAATTGATTATCAAGCCTCAAACAATTATTACTTCATATGCATTAATTTGTTTTATCTGCTACCAGTCCTGAATTAATGGCACTAACAAATTAGTGGTCATTTTATTTCCCCTTCTGGGCGAATTAAATTCTTACCATGAACCGTTATAGCCTCTCCTGAATCTCACAAAGGAATTCAAAAGTATAACCTACACAGTTGCTTAAGGTAGGCCTATTACATATGTGAGTTTCGGAAAACACTTTTTGTAGCTTAATTACTGCAGTACTTTCGTCACCTCCATCGAGAGTTGAAGATTTACTGCCTTATTTCATAACGTCTGACTTTAGATGGTGATTTTTGTAGCTACATTTTTTATTTTCTGTTATAATATTATTTTGACTTTTGTTTTTTTGTTTAAGTACGGTAGTTACATTTTTAGACTTAAGGGTTTTAAATGTTCATCTGTTCAAAGGGTTTTAAATGCGAATTTTTGAAAATCAGAAAGAAAAAATTTACAATAGAATTTTTTAGGTACACTGATTAGGCCTTTAACGTATTCTCTGTCCGAACATTTGTGACTGTGATGGATAGGTTGATTACGAAATAATCTAATGTATGATTTTACGCCATTTCTGTCCACCAAAGTAAATTCAAAATTTCTTAACCCTCCCTTTTTATCTTGATAAATTGTTTTACCCATTTTCTTTTCTTTTTTTTTTTTGTACCTAACCTACTTCAACCCTTTTAGAGTATTTAGTGCCAAAAATATTCATAATATTCTTGCTTGCTATTGAAATTATTAAGTAGATAAAGGTTGTGTAAATAAATCAATACTTAAATCCCAATAAAATATATTTAACAAAATATTTAATGTTAACTTAAAAACATTTTAAGAGTCATCGCTAAGCCTAGCTTTCAATTGGAAAGACTGGCCGGGTACAGTGATGACACATACATTGATTTCTTTCTCTGTTTGTATATACCAGGTAAAAACATTATACATTTAATCATTAAGTTGTGTTGAAACCTTTAAATGTGTATATAAAACATTTGGGAGAGGGAGTATTGAAATTGTTTCAGTAGTTTTTATTAGTTATATTTAGCTAAGCGTATTATCTCATAAGTCAATCTCATCATTTGTTTTCTAAATTCAGTGTTCAGAAACATATATTTCCACTTTAGATGATATCACTCTTTGCTTCGAACACCATAAGTAGTTTTAGTATTCATCAATTAACTGTTTCATTCAAATTGACAAATCAGCTTTGTTTTATCTTTGTTTTATGTACTTCCCAATATTTGTTTTGTTTTATACAAGGATTAACATATTTAGATCAGCTATGATAATCTCACATAAATCAATCATACTTAAACATCAACCGTGCCTTTTACAAGTATAGATTAGTTTTACAAAATTTGAATTTTTTGAATATGACAAAAATTTATACTGAGTAAGAAAAATAAAAATGACTCACTGGAAATTTGGGCCTTTAGAAAAACTTATTTCATAACTGTGTGTATTATTAAAAAAAAAGAAAAAGATGCATAACCAAATTTTTAATGAAGTTGTGTTTTTAAGATTGTACATCAATGACAGAAGTAAAACTTATAACTAAAGAGACAATTGGTAGCCAATTTCCTCAGAAACCATAGGAGGTACATAAACACTTTAATGGTGATGCAATGAATAATTAAGGCATCATTGTTGCTTAGGGGTTAACATAACAAACTTTGAAACCTCAGTTCCTCAATTTGAATTTGAGAGAAGGCCATGGATGTTTGTGCAGTTGCAATACATAAAAATAATAGTAAGTGTAACATGGATGGATTTCAGTGTAGTTAATTTTCAGGCAATGATAGCTTTTTGCGTAAAAAATCAAGAATTAATTAAATTACTGTATTAAAACAATCTATATTTCTATTTCCTTCAAACATATAGTTTTGAAAATTGAGGGCTGCTCCTGTCGAACATACTAAAATTACTCAGTGGTTGGGGGGAGGGGGGTGCTAACACCGCCATTTTGGTTTTTAGGTTCCTTTTTTGATTTATTATAAATATCTACAAAATTAGCACGATTTCAAAAAACTATTCTATATTAAATTAAAGAGCATAAAATTCCCTACAAATATGTCCTTTACATGTTTAACACGTTCGCTACTGAGCGTCGCATATATACTGTTTTTCTTCACAGACTATCGTGAAACTTGACTGGAATACGCACAGACTGGGACAAACCGTTGTAACATTCGCCACAGACCTTTTTTTTACTGTTTTCAGCATTTTTGAAGTCTTCGTATATAAACGACATTTAGTCTATGTCAAGAAACATAATAAGTTTTTTTGTTAGACTCTGAAGCAAAGTTAGTAAATCAAAGTGTTTTGACCAAAGTCGCACAACCAATAAAAATTAAGACTGAAATACAAAGGCGGAAAATCAGAATTTTCGGGAATTGTTATGTGAAAAAGGGGAGGGAAAGAGTCCTGAGAACTTTGTGTCTTCGCATCCCCAAGAAATAAAAAGGCGGGTAAACAACCAAAAATTGAAGTGGGAGAAAGATTCCTGAGAACTTCAAATCTTCACATTCCCACAAAACAAAAAGGTGGGAAAACAACCAAGAATTGTGTCTCGAGGAGGGGGTAATTTTCATGAGAACTTCATGTTCCCATATTCAAAATCGTCAAAGTTTATAGACCAAGCACCACATATGAGCTTCTGACCTTCTTACACACTGATACCAATAAATCAGGTCTAGTACTTCAAAATTAACAGATAAATAGCAAAATAACACTGCACAAATATGCGACGTCAGTCTATTTTGATTAAACTAAGCGTCGCAAATTTTCGGCAGCAGTCTGTGGATACGAAACCTGCCGTCTCATATATGCGACGCTAGTCTATGTGTACAGAAAAATTTTAGTATGGTGGTAGCAAACGTGTTAATGTATCTGTTATAGTTAACGAGATAATCACTCTTAAGTTTGAGTATTTATACATCGTCAGGTAGAACTTATTTATTCTATACAGTTTGAAATATTACTCGTACTCTTTAGACGTCTGTTAATTTTTATTTACCAATTTCAAAATTTTTTAAGGTTTTATTGTCAATAGTCGAACCTTGAAAACTGTACTAACATATACTACATAATATAATAATGTATCTATAATATAATTATGTGTATAGTATGGAATTCAGTTTTGAACATGCGCAACAGGATGTGGAGCACAATTCGGTTACAAGAAAGTTGAAGTGAATTGTAGCATTGGGTATTGTTAGGGTGCTTGTCTTAATGGATTCACACTGACCACTGAATATGAGCAGATTGAGGAAATAGACGCCCTGTTTGAATAAAATGATGATGTTACCAAAATGAGTAAACATTTGCAAAAAATAGAGTAAATCTCTCTAATTAGGTGTGACTTACATTGGAATGAATATTAAAAATTGGAAAATAATTTAAAAGTTTATAATTTTTTAAAGTTTTATATGATTTTATTTCATTATAAATACTTAATTTAATTTTATCTGATTCACATGTGTGCCATCTGTTTTGATCCCCTCCTCATCACCACTCTCTTCTCCGACATTCTAACCTTCTTCCTAATTCATGGACATCTTTTTAAATGTACACAAACTTTATAAATACACTATTAAAATTATCCTTTTTTATAAAAAAAAAAGTACCTAAAACCTAGATGGTGGTGGAGTTCCCTCCCTACTACTGAGTACTTTTAGTATGTCAGTCGGAGCACACCATGGACATGTAGACCAATTTCCAAAACATTTGTTTTTTTTACTTGTTTTAGGACTTTGTTAGGACCTCTCATTCCAATTACTGTGATTCATTCTCTTGTACCTTATGATTTTGTGTAAGTACACCAACTCGAGAGCGATTACCTTGGTACATATTAAAGCTACAACAAACACGTATGAATAGGACATTTTTTGTAGAGAATTTTATTAATTTAATAAATGGAAATATTTTGTTTAAACCTTTTAGTTTTGGAGATATTTATAAAAAACCCAAACAAGGGACCTAAAAACAAAATGACGGTGCAAGCTCCACTTCCATAACTGGGTAATTTTAGTATGTCCGACAGAAGCACTCCATTAATATGTACACCAATTTCCACAATTTTATTATACGTTTTGTTTTTGTTTTTTCAAACCCTTCATTTCCTGGACTATAAATATAATGTTAATTTTCGAATGAGTGAATATTATAATGCTTGCCTTCAAATTCTGGTCATTCACAATAAAAATGTAAAACTGACCTTCCCATATGACTTACTAATTTCAAACTATAAGCTGAAGCTGCATTTATAACTTAAAAACTAAAAACTTTTGAAGTGACTAATACTTTCATATTGTACTCATTTACTGACAAGTATTAAATCCATTGCTTAAATGAATAAACCTCCTGTGTGTAACTTTCGGCCATTTTGGGATTTTCAGTTAATTAGAATCATGTTCTTGAATTATTTAGATCTTCAAATTTTCTATTAAATTTCTCATAAGTACAGGGTGTGGCAACAAACGTCCTTTTTTCAAAACAATAAATCCCATTTTATGAATCAGATTTTTTTATAATGTAGCTACATGTCTAAAGTTATATTTTATACAGTTTTGAAAATTGTATCAGGTAGGTGACAACCCCCATTGTCTCTACACTGAATAAGTTGATTTCTGACATTTGTCATGACCCTTACCAGCATAGCAACGAGTATGTTTGCAATTTCTGCCCGGATGGTGGCCTTCAGGTTTTGTAGGGTCCTTCGAAAGTTGAAAATGGGCCTCATCACTGAAAAAAAATGTGTTTTCAAGAACATTTTCGAGAAGCGCCTCACATGGGTTCCTCCGAGAACTGAAGTCACGTTCGGAGAGTTCCTGCACAATCAACAACTTGTACGGATGGTAATAAAGGTTATCGTGAAGAATTCGCCTCACTGAACGATCAGAAAGTCCACGGGCAGATCCATGTATGTGTCCAGAACGGCGTTTTATTTAACTAACACAAAGAGAAATAAAAATATTCTAGGAGCCCATCTCGATGTTAAATTCCATTGGCAATTACATAGCAGCTATAGCTATATCACCAGCAAAGCAAATAGATGAATTAAAAACTAATGGACCTACCATGAGCATGCATAATTTTGTCTATTGATTAGAAGTTACTTTTGTTTTTACTTATTTGGCAATTTCAAATGACAACATACTCAAGTTCAAATTTTTTGACAGATTTCAGCTGTCAGATTTTTCAACTTTGTTTGTTATTGAAGGATAATTAATCTTTTATAAGTATTTTGATGATAAAACATTGTAATCTCTTTAATTTACATATATTTTCAGTTACATAAAATTTAAATTAGTACCTACTTTTACTACCTACAATAAAACTTAATAATATTTACAGTAGAACCCCTATTAACTGGCCTCCGGTCAACCGGTCCTCGGATTAACCTGCATATCCCATGGAACAACAGAGTACTTTCCCTCTTACAGATTATATTACTGTAGCTGGTCGAAGTGTCACACATTGATTGTTTGACGGACATTTCTTGGAAAATAAAGCGCGGTGACGCAACATTAGGTGAGCGATGTGTTAGTGTTGTGGCAGGCAGAACAGGGGAGGAGGAGCATGAGTTTGATTCCCCTCTTGCTTTTGCGGCAACTGTATTTTTCTTAGAATCACTTGACAAAGCGGCATCCTTTATTTCTTTTTCTTCGTCTGTTGCTTTGTCAGAACCTTTACTGAATTTCGTGGTTGCAAAATATGTAATATTTGTAACATATTGAGTAATATGTTGAGCAGCAAAAAGATTCAACGACACTAGACATGATAAACGTACAAAAATGAAGAGACTTGGCTTTAAAAAATCTTTGAAAGTTACAGAAAAAATAACTGATGTTTTTAAACAATGATACAGTACATGTATATGTAAATTCAGTTTTCAAAGTTTATGTAAGTTTAATTTGTTGGTGTTTGTTCATTTATGAAATATGTAGGTTATTTTCAAACAAAAATCTATTACGGGAATCTCAGATCAACCGGCCAAACAGGTAACAGGCCAGGGTCTTGGTCCCGACCTGACCGGTTAAGAGGGGTCCTACTGTATATTAAAGATTTTGTCCTGTGAATGAAAATAGCATAATTACTATAAAGATAATATTTTTTTTTAAATAACTTGTGCCTTAAATACTTTTATTTTATACCAAAGTAATAAGAATTAAATAATTAGATTAGACCTGTCATACTTTATATTATGCCTTGGATACCAAAAATAATGAATATCAAATTTATACTATGTTGCGGTCAAATAAACTGCCCTGAACAAACTGTATAAAAACAGTCACCAATTACAACTTCTGTCTATGTCTTCTGCACTGGTTAACTAGAGACCATGAGAGCATCATCACATTGTAGATCGTCCGATGAACTTTAAACCATCTGCCATTTCTCCATTCTACCTTTGCCATGTAAAAAGAATAGATCCTTTCTTAAATTTTTTTAAATTTACAAAGTTTAAATTCATAAAAAGTAATTAATAAACATTTTTGCAACAAGTGAACAACTTGTAGTGTAAAAAATAATTTAAACCTAATGTGTGAGTTGATGGATACAGCGAGAAAGTAAAGCCTGAAAATTGACAAACATTCTTTGACAAATAACCAGGTAAAATGATCTCAAATTATATATTTAGATTTAACTTGCTGTGGCTAGATATAAGCTATTCAAATTCTATCCATTTTTTAATAGAATTTTATTAATTTATTTATTACTAGCTGGCCCGACCCGGCTTTGCACGGATAGACAAATCAACCTGATACTAATAATTAGCCCAAGTGTTTTAGTTCATTGTAGGCCTAATCTAAAATTATATTCAGTTTTTGATCCAAATCAGTTGTTGATCAAAATCAGCTGTTTTTAGCTTTTCGATAAAATCAAAAGAAATCCTTCTTCTTCCTTAAGATTGACCTTCCATAAGATTAACATTGAAACTTTGAGGGCCACTGGGGCGTAGCCCTAATGTTCTAGGACTTCGGTAAATGGCCTAAAACCTTCCCAGGGTTAACCTGTGTTACTATGCAAAATTTCAAAGCAATTGGATGGGACGGTTTGGTAACGCATAAAGGACAAACGTACAGACGGACATACATTGAATTTTATATATATAGATTAATTTTGTTGTTAACAATCGGACGGTTAAAACATTACCTGAAAAGAATGAAAATGTTGAAGTATATGACAGTAGTATCACTGCAGAAGGTAATCAAATTAGTAAAGACATTGTAGACAATAGAAAATTCAAGCAAGAGACAATTATGATATATTTCTTCCTAGATTAAATTTAAAGAAAATTTTTGCCTACCAGAATTTGTGTTTGCTTGTAGTTGATTTATAAGAACATTTCTTTACAACCAGGTTGATAATGAGATTGAAGATGCTAAAGGGAAAATTCTGCTACCTAAGAAAAAGAAGAAAACCGTGGATATCAGTGCAACTATTGTAAATTAATAAAGAGTTAATCAATTCAATTCCTATATCCTGGTAGTCAGTAATTAATAAATAAAATATAGTAAGAAGTTGTAGAGTTAGCTTTATTTTCTAAAAGTCATATTAATAAAATCTTTTTTAAACTAAGGTGCAATGAGAAAGGAACTATCACTCCTAGTGAAAAATTATTTAGGAGAAAAATTAAATTTTACAATACATTCTTCTAAAGATCAGTGTGGCATTTCCTACAACTACTGTTGCGTTCAGAAAGACCGATCACTAATACTGCCATAGTAATACTGAAGGGTTTCATTAATCACAACCCGAGTGCAATCCAATGCAAGTAAAGAAATCTGACCTTTAACCCTACCCTGTATATCAGGGGCAGTGGTACCTCGCACATAGGCACTATGGAACTGCAGCACCCCCTATTTCCATTTGATATTATCGAAAACATTTAATATAATGGGTCCTTTTTTAATTCTTCTTTTATACTACTTGTACAATAAATGATCCGCTTAATGTCAGAAGCCTCAATTATGAAAAAGATACAACAAACTACAAAAAATAAAAAACACATTTTTGCGTGTTTGGAATCGTCTAACATGATTTTGTTAGACTGATGCATTAAATTAATCCTCACATTCTAAAATTTTCCAACAAAAGTAATTAAGTTTGAATAGTAATGCCAATCTTAATTATTATTGCTACTATTGTTTTAGAATTATTGGTTGCTTTTTCATGGTCAAATTACAAAATTCATCACAGTGCTCCAACATAATATTCCCCCTGCAATACCATTTTTACTTTCTCCCCCTCCTATACGTAGTATATGGAGACAGTATTGTTTTCGTCCAAATTTTTGAATTTGAATTTTTAGTGGATTATCTGTTTTGGTGCTCCCTGAACTTAAAAAAGTGGTTTTTTGGTGATGTCTGTCTGTGTGTCCGTGTGTCTGAGAGCTGGAGTGTTACAGAGCTGGAGACCAGGATACCAACGGTCCGATTTTGATGAAATTTGGTATGAAGGTGTAGTTCTGGAATATCTCCAGGCGTTTTTTAAATTTTTCTAATTTTTTCAGGGGTTTTACCCCCCAAAAATGGCCAAAAAACGAGAAAAATACAAAATTCTTAAAAACGTCTCTAAACGATTTGATAAAATTTTTGTGGTTTACAGTGTTTAAGAACTTAAATAAAATGACACTACCCACATGTATGGGAAAATACCTGTTCAAAAGTTATGGGCCAAAAAGTGAAAGTATAAAGTTTCAACTGGGAGAAAGTATGTAGCAGTTATCTGGTAGTACCGTTTATTTAGTTTTCTAAAGAACAGTTTACATTACCATTAATTTAAAAGGTTCAATACTAGTTTAAGAAAAATAATTAAAAATAAAAGGCATTCAATGCAAAATATATTTAAAAAGCAGTTTGGAATTTTAAAAAAACAATCCATTTTGTTGTTTGTTTTAAGGCATTGGACAAAGTTTAAGATTACAATAAAAATTGTTTCCAACATTTGAGATACTTCACTTTCATACTATTTATCAGAACACTCAAGGTATTGGTATATAATGTAAGAATGAGAACAGATAAATTCAGTTGGTTGATTTAATGTTGATGATAACATGCAGCTTATTATAATCCTAAGCCTAGGAATTCTAGGACTGGCTGGCTTTATTAAAGCCAACAAGGTACGTAAGTTAATTTAGAATATTTCATCAGACTTTATTAAAATTTATGTTGCATAAAAGCAATAAAGTTGGAAAGTACAGGCTTTATTCGTTTTTCTATTTTTAAATAATTAATTTTTTTTAATAGGCTAGTTACCTGATTTATTTAATTAATGTCAAATGTAACTAACATTTAAAACTAAAAATAAGTTTTTAAACAATAATTTTATTTATATTTTTATGTATAATTAATTGAGTTCATACTTGCAAATAAGATTTTATTGTACGTAGCCTATTTTTTGTATCCTATTATTTTGATTTATTTTTACAATAGATTACTGTTATGGTTTTTTGTTAAATTATATATTTATATTAATGCGATCCTTATATTAATATGCAGTATTGGAAATATTAATGGAAATCATAAATAATCATTATTATAAACAAATTACAATTTTACAAGTAGGTATTTAAGTTGAGTTCACTTGTAATTCACAAATTTGACATTGCTAATGATGTTACAAACAATTTGGTTTTGAAGCATGATGGTAGTATCTACAAATATTCCTATAAAAAATAAGACAATGCACTATTTCCCTATTTGGTATTTTTATAATAATAATTATATTTCTTAGTTATAGATAAATTATCAATGCTGCAGTTATTTTAAACATTGAAATACGAAATATAGCTGACTTGAAAGGAAGTTAAATTCTTCAGTAAGCTATATGCTACTATTTAATCTGGGTTTGGATAGAAACTTGATTAAATTATTATTAAATTGCTACAGTACTAAAAAAAGAGTATTACTTCATTTAACAAATTCAGTACTAATCTAAAATCTATTCAGTATTGTTCAAAATCCAAAACCTAAATAAAAAAATAAGTACAAAAATAAATAAACATGAATTTACGTAAATAATCATAAATTAAATATAATTAGGTTGCAAGTAAAGCTAAATACGTTGATACGGTACTAACAATTTTACTGAATTGTCAATGATAGTTTTATATTATAGTTGTTACACTAATAATAATAATAAAGTAATTCTAAGTTTAGTGTTTAATGAATTGTAATTTAGTGCAGGTTGTTAAATTATACCGGTACTAAAGTTAATACAAATTTTCAATGTATAAATATTGAAGGTACTCTAACAATATTTTCTTCTTCAGATTTTGTCAAATGATTATGATTATGCAAGCATCTCATCATTTGATAACTTTATAAAAAAGTACAACAAAGTGTATGAAAGTACTACTGAATACAACAAGAGATTTGAGATTTTTGAAAGTAACATGAAGAGAGCTCAAGAGTTACAGAAGGCCCAGAAGGGTTCAGCTAAATATGGAGTTACAATATTTGCTGACTTAACTGGTAATTAAAATTCTTCTTTATAACAATACACGTACCTACTTATTAAAAAGTTTTGAAAATGATTATTGCTGTAACAAGCTTGTTTAATGTTTATTAAAAGTATGTAGTATGTATATAAAAAATACCTTATTTGACAGGCAGTATCTTACTATCTCTGTGGGAACATTGTAACTGAGGGGCTATTACCTGACTCCAAAGCTGATATAGGCCATCAGAGCTTTTCACTCTAAAAGTAATGCAAGAATATTAACTCCTTGGAAGTGATGCAGACATTACTTTATGGTGGAATTATAATCATATTTATCCATACTGGTACCTAATATTATTAAAAATGGGGTGCGATGAAGTGTTTCCCTTTTTTCTATTTGAGGTACTTAAAATGCATGTTTGGGAATTATGATGAATCATGTATAGTTATGAACGAAAGCTGTAGGTATATGTACAAAGCATATTCAAGAACCCTTTAAACTCTCATACTTATTCTGAATATAAATGTCTAGCAGGTACCCGTGGCTTCGCACACGGTCCAAAGATTCGCCGCACATTAATAAATGTTTATTGGTTTAGGGGTTGTTATTACATTTTCACCCCTTAGCAGAATGCTATAAAATGCAAATATTATTTACATAGTATATATTATGTAACGTAAGAAGTAAATGTATCAATTTCCAGCTTTCTAGCTTAATGGGAAGAATAATAATTAATTTGTATTGATTTAGGGGTTGTTACATTTTCACCCCTTAGCAGTACACTAAAAAATACAAATATTATTTACATAGTATATATGTATCGTAAGAAATAAATGTACCAATTTCCAGCTTTCTAGCTTAATGGGAAGTATAATAATTAATTTGTATTGTTTTAGGGGTTGTTACATTTTCACACCTAAGCAGTACACTAAAAAATACAAATATGGTTTATTTTATATATATCTTGTAACAAATAAATGTACAAATTTCCAGCTCTCTAGTCTTAATGGAAGTATAATAATAAATATTATAAATAAAGCCTATGTTTCTTTCCAGGTCATTATCTATATGTGTGCCAAATTTCATTCAAATCCATCCAGTAGTTTTTACGTGATTAACATTTATTTTTTTAGGGGTTGTTTCAACCCTTAGTTGTAAGTTAATCTAGCCTATGTTTCATTCCAGGTCATGATCTATATTTGTGCCAAATTTCATTCAAATTCATCCAGTAGTTTTTACGTGATTGAGTAACACACACAGACAGACACCATTAGATTTTTATATTAGTATAGTATGAGAGAAATAATATTTGTACTTTACTCAAAAATAACATACATTTAATATTAGATTTTGATTTTTCAGTGGAAGAGTTCAAAAAGCGCCAAGGTTTAAAAATAAGCAACAATTCTATATCTTATCCAAAAGCCAAGATCCCTGACATACAGTTGCCCAAAAACTATGATTGGCGTCATTACAATGTAGTAACACCTGTTAAGGATCAGGTAACAGAATTGTTATACATTATAAAAATATTTACCAGCATATATTTGTGACTGTGTTGAAAAAACTAGTTGTATGTTATAAAATGTTTAAAAACTCTATGTTATACAAATTTAATATTATAAAACTCTAAACAATAAAAATGTTAACAGTTCTAAATCATTTGAACTCATTGTAAGTGTAATTCATAAAAGTCTATGGACATTTAAAACATTTGAAGTACAATTAGGCTTAAATTATAAAGTTCTTAGTTTAACAATTAACATTGAGTATTTTGTCCATGGAGTATATGTTAGAATTTTGTAACACTCTTACTATTTATCTTTTTAATATATAATTTGCTATAATTTAAATTATTATTTAAATGTGTTATTGGAAATTGACAGCCTTCCTGATAAAAATCAAATAGTACACAGTCATTCATTCAATAATTCATAATATTTTTGAGACAAATTTGATTACCAATTTTCGGTCACGCTATGTTTTTAACGGCAGTATCGCTTTATTTGTAAGCTATTTTATTTGTTTATAAAACTTAATGCATTGTAGAGATATATAAGTTTTGTTACTTTTGCATTACATTAAAAATACATGGACTATTTTGTCAGAAAATTTACCAAACCGCCTTACTTTAACTGTGATATAAAGTACGAGGAAGCTGTTTATAGTATTGAGACTATAATGTGAGTTTTGATGAAAATTCACAGGGTCAATGTGGGTCGTGTTGGACATTCTCAACAACAGGAAATGTTGAAGGACAATATGCTATCAAATACAATACACTAATATCTCTATCTGAGCAAGGTTAGTGAAGTGTAATCATACAATGGTGTTTATAATTTATTTTCGGAAATTGTTGAAACATTAGTAAAAAATACTCACCTATATTTTTGTCTTCGTAATAATCTAACTGATTGGAAATAATTTAATTGTAGTCAGCAATCCAGTTTAGTTTTCAAAAATTCTAAAACTTTAAAATCAATCAATGTTCAACTTAACTGAAACTTTTTCAGTTAAATTATTTTTTATTATTTCATGGTAGAATAAACATAAAATAAGGAGACATTACCATTTTTAAATAAATAATCTTGTAACTTCTCATGGTAAAATTGGATTCCTATACTGAATCACTTTATCTTATACAGTACATGTTACAGTACTCTCACAAAGAGTCTATGGTACTTAATGTATTTTAATTTAAAAGTAAACACAGTACTTCAAATGAACTACACAAAGTCAGTTTTACAGGTTTATATTTGTAGATCCTAATTAAACTTTTTTTCCAGAAATTGTTGATTGTGACAAGCTTGACTCTGGATGTAACGGAGGATACCCCTTCCTTGCCTATCAATCCATACAAGACATCGGGGGATTAGAATTAGAATCTGATTACCCTTACACAGCAGAAGATGGCACTTGTAACTTTGAAAAGGAAAAAGTTGCAATTAAACTTAGTGGTGGTGTCGAACTATCAACAGATGAAGATGATATAGCTAAGTGGCTTGTTGAAAATGGACCTGTTTCTATAGCGATCAATGCGGATGATATGCAGGTACCTTACGTATTATTGTTTACAAAATTCAGTCTGAAATTGGTGTCGGTAATTTGAATAATAAAATAAACACGAATTTGTATTTTATTTGTCAAATACAATTCAGTGACAGTCACCAACCTTAATGGCTACTATAATTATTACTTGTGTAGAGAGAGGTTTATTACTTATTGGGAGAGGTTATATTTTTACATTCTTTGGTAGGAAGTAAAACTCGGTGAGAGTTTATACAAAACATTTAACAAGTATTTAAACTAAAATAATATATTATGCACAATAATAATACTACTGGTACTTATATTGCCAATTATTTAAGTTTTTAGTGTTATGGCCACACCCCTATTAGGCTCTATGAATGTGCCTAGGAAATTGCCACATAACCTCAAAAATAGTTACAACTTTATATTTCTAAATGTGTAAAAATGTTGACTATAAAAGTTGAATATAAAATTGTGCGTTATCTGTCTTTATATAAATTTTTAATGTTAATTTGCGCTTATTTTAAGATCAACATTACATACCGTAGTGCGCAAACGGTCCAGACCAGGAACTCAGGAGGAGGAGGTGGTTTTATTCAGTATGAGTCTGAATCGTGACCCAGGGATCCGTCTCTGGGTGAGATAACGTCCATGAAGGATTTTCCCCTTCTAAAAAAATCAATATTACAGTGATTTCACTCACAATCAAATAGATTAGATTCATTAAAGAAACATTTTATTTAGCCTAAAATAATTCAAATTTGAAATGTGTTTTTTAACTTCCCGCTACCAATAAAGGGAAGTTATTGATTTCGGTCCGATTTTCAAAAGTCGAGTTTTCATTAAATCTCCACGTTTTGAGGTCCCAGGAAGCCATTCTGACTATTCCCGCCGAGGTGTCCGACCGTGTGTGTGTTTGTGTGTGTGTGTGTGTGTGTGTGTGTGTGTGGATGTATGTGTGTAAATAAATTTTTGTCGTACAGTTTCTCAAAAACGAATCAACCGATTGAATTCTACGACATGTCATTCGAAAGGGTGTATCAAAACTTAGATCTGATTAGATTTGAGAGTTTATCCATCGAGCCAATCCGAAGAAATTTAAAAAAATAACCTAAATTTTTTTTGGAATTTTTATGTTTTTTAAAAATAACTTTAAAGCGTGCGAAAAAATCATAATAAAACCATGTATACATTTTTTGGGCTTAAAAAACTGCGTCGACTGCTTTTTTGAAAATGAAAATCGGACGACGCATTCAAATGTTATCGTTGTTTAAAAATTCACAAATTTTCGTTTTTTGGTATTTTTTTAACATATCTTCCAGATTTCTCAACCAATCAATATAAACCT